>JAWDGP010003957.1:90000-195000 GCA_033675545.1 Elysia crispata | reverse complement strand
AGGTTTCAAAGCCGGTAAGTCTAAAAATAAACAAGCATTTCCGGAGAATAGTGCCATTCCTGACTCTTTTTTGTGCGGAAATTTACAGCACGGGTCTTTAAGAGGCTTGAGAAAGTACATACAAATTACCTAGTTTTTTTTTTATTTCCAGCAACTTGTGGTGGGGTGATAAGGGTGGGTAGGTTGGAGGAGAACTGTGGTGCGACCACTAGACCCGTAGTGTATCATATGCAATAATTCACAGGCAGGGATTGGTATGGCTTATCTTACTGGGCTGAGCAGTAGGTGTGTTGGGGCCTTGAAAAGTTGAACTCCTAGTGCTGACTGACTGACTGTATGAATCTGATGCAGTCAGTCAGTCAAAACTAGGCTAGCAGTGATCAAGCCCGCAGTGGAACAATTGCATGTACAGAACCCACTGGTTGAATCTAGATTTAGGGAAGGAGGGAAGAGAGCACCTGCATATGCAAGTGGTAAGCCACAGGTATTTTTAATTTTCTAATACAAGGGAAGTAACCGGAACTTTACAAGATATGAGTAGTTACTTCCCCGTGGCTTAAGTATAAAACCCTGTGTATTAAAAAAATGGTATTTTAAAGAGACATCTTTATATCGACATAGAAATTTTGGACCCTAATGTGTCAGTATATCAGGAGTGCACTGTATCATCTTTTCCCATTGCTGCTTTTTGAACAAGGCATCAAGTCTATCCAACAAACTGTTTACGGGGCATTCACAATTTATATTATATGGATTATAGTACTGTGACTGTGTCGATCAAAGAAAGCATCACCGATTAAAAAGAAAAGTGAAACTGTCTAATTACTCAATAGTGTGGCTGCAGTCATAGCTTTAGCAACTCTATCACCACACCAGTATTGTAACATGTGAACACATTTTTTATTACTACTTGTTATCTCTTGTAGCTGAGATGTCTATAATGACCCTTGAAGCCTTGGACTTGGATGGGGAAGAGGTTTATAAATAATGCAGTCTAGTTGGCTCCTATACATTATGTATGACATAAGATTTAATGCAACATGTGCTCCAATTTCTTATTTGTGGTCATTAATACAAAAATAGAGAGAATATTTGCTGTTTGAGCTATTTAACAGTCTGTAGTGAAAACTTGCTCACCCAAAAGGAAGATTTCTAGGGTTATTTCTTCTTTTAAGGACATAGTTATTAATGCACCTGTCACTTCTTTTTTTTTTCCCAGATCATAATCTTTGAGTTTTTCAAGGCTATCATCAAGTTAACCATGGCCGCCGCACAGATATGTATCAGTAAATTTTTCATGTTGTAAATTTTGCTACCTAATATTCATCAGCACCTCCATTATAATTGTATCAATCTTCTCTACATCATAAAGTATTTTCCTTACCTTATAAACTGTGTTCAGAATGCCAGTGGTGAAGACAAAAGATAATTCACTTTAATGCAGATTTTATAGATCTGTGAAGTGAATTGTAATAAATGAAACTATATCAGGATCTAAGTATTTACCAATGCTTCTCTTGCTGATACACTTTTTTTTTAATGTTTATAGTCATTCACATTTTAAAAGAAAAAATGTTTCTGTTGTAAGTTGTAATTTTGGAAAATGAGATAACAGTGCTGTAAAGGCTTTATTGAGGACAAATCTTCTGTGGAAGTTTCTAACTAATTTACTCTTTTGGAGTGAAAACAGTATCATATGCAGCTCTTTTTTTATTTAAATAGTCTGCTTAAATGGAAAGACATGAAGTGCAGTTTAGTTTTTTGGGAACTTAGTACATGTATTTACTTGTTGGTAGATAATGTGGAAAAAACAAAAACAAACTAAAAGTATATTTGTCTAAAATGTAAAGAAATCTAAAGATTTTAGACAATAGGTTCAGTGATCAGGGCTGCAAATTAAAACAAAAAAAAAAAAAAAAAGAAAGAAAATTTATATGAATATTTTGTTGGAGTTTTTCTGTAACATCTTAAGACCATTTACACAAATGATATTCATATTTTTAAAGATGTTTGGACCCTATGTGAATGGAAATTCCATATATTTTGCATATTATATTCTTCTTGAAATGTTAACTTAAGCTTTTTATAGATAATCCCTTTTCCCACCTGATTTCCTCCTGGCTTATATAAGAAAAATATTTCCATTGATATCGTAATTACTGTAAAATGTTACATTTTTTATTTGCTTGATGTAATATTGCTCATGATTGAAAGTCGCTGCAAATTATTATATTTTCTTTGACCAAGGCAAAAGGGAAAAAAACTGGTAAATCAACTATTTTAAATCTTTTAAACTGAAAAAAAAAAGTTTCCCCTAACATTTTGCCATTTGATTGTACCTGTGCGCAATTCTAATTTTATTTTCAAAATAAAAAACTTAGCTTCAGATCATATGTCTTCACCATCTATTGGTATGTGACTTTTGTGTAGTTCAATTTACTACAGGCCATGCAAAATATTCTATATTGTTAAATATTAGGGCTATGGCTGCAATGTCAAACAGTTCCCTTACAATTGTCAATAATGCACAATATTTGCTTGACTTAAAAAATTATATTGTACCAATTTTGTCCATATTTTATGTGTTTTTTTTAGGGTTGCTATGTATGATTGCTGCATTATTTTAATCAGGTGACCTTTGTCAGTGTTAAAGAGATTTTGTATTTGCATTTTAAAAGTGATTGTGGACATCGAGAAGATAAATATTGTGATGTAGTGTTCCAGCAGGTGTTATCTCAATATTTCTTCTTGACACCAGATAGCTTGGCTTGTGACTTTAAGGTGATATAATTCAATATGTTTGCCTGTACATTTGAATAAAAATAGAACTCCATTTTGGTGCAAATTTCTTCCCTTCACTTTTTTTTATTATGTGCATGCATAAATCCAGTTATTACAAGTGGACTTTCTTTGATTTTGTAACACTAAATTTGTTCAGTTGTCCTTCCTCAATCCAAAATTTTGAAGATCCTTGAAGAAAAGCTTTTTTTCCACAAAAATTGCAACAAGGTAAAGATGGTGGTATCCATTGAAGTTAAATGCATAGTGGTAGAGAGCATGTTTAGAATGTGTGATTGATGCATTGCTTTATGAAAGGCAATTAAAGTGACCAGTCACTTCCTGTTAATTGGTTCAATAATGTAAAGTTATTTTCCTTGACTGAGTCAACCATGTACGTGTATGTATTGCAAGTAGTGCCTCTGCAGTCATTTTTTTTTCCAAATTAATGATATAAAAGCAGTAATAGAAACAAGAGAGCAATAGAAACATTAACAGAAAATATGGCTTTAATCCCTTGTAAATTTAAAAGTAATATTTGAAAATAAAAGTTAAACATAAATCAATGAAAAATTAAAATTTGCATATCGAACTATTACATTTTTGCATCACAGGCATTGGAAGAAAATAGAAATTTGATACATGAAATCATAATTATTTAGATGCACATTTTCAATCATACCAACTTTACAAGTGCTGGAATAGTGTGATTCAGCAGCAGTATTTCTTTACCTTAAAGTTAAATGTTTTTTTGTTGTTTTTTTTTCAACTATGCAATACATGCATCTGCAATATAGGAAAACAGCCATACTACATATTAATACTTTCCTAATCTTTTGAAAGATCCCTCTAAATTTCAATTTAAGGCTATGTAGATGCAAACTATTGCCTCAAAGTAGGCTGCCTTGAGGGAATTCTAACTCGTAGCTGTCTTTTTCTTCTTGCCTCTGTGAAAATAAAGGGTGAACTAATACCTCTTGACAAAGATGATTCTAAGATTTTGATGCTTGTTATGTTTAATAAATTGTAATGGGTTTCACAAACTTGAAACATGACTTGTGTAAACTTGAGTAGGCTTGCCCGTCTTGGCTAAAACATTCTATTTCCTGGCTTACTTCTGCAAGCAATATCGATGCTTCACCTAGAGATAATTGTTTTTCAGTCCACAATTCCAACTTAAAAATGATGTTAAAAAGAAACAGCAGTTTTATTTTTTCCAAGTCCTAACATTCTTCTTTTAACATTAATAGAGCTTAGAACAATTAACACAGAGGTGGGAATTCTGAGATCACAGCCACTAGTACTAATGCCTGTGATGGACTGGGCTTGACATAATCCTCAATCAATCAATACAGTTGGTATTTACTGAACTTTCACAGCATCTTGCACAATAATACATTAAATAAAAGCAACTGAGAATCTTAGTTTCATAAAGATTCCACAGTGCTGACGAGACGGAAGAGAAAGATGAAATAAAAAGTATGATGATATTGAACATATTACTTTTTTTTTAACAAACGAATAATATAAAAACATGAAATATTAATTTTTATATGTATTATTAATTTTGTTCAGCTTCTTCGCAAAAAAAAAGGACAATAATGGCAAGGGAAATTCTGCTGTACTAAAATCACTTTTTGATTCCATGATTAAAAAAAAACCAAAAGCTGTTATCATTCTCTAAGCAACAACAACATATAAAATAGCAGCCAGAACAACAAATTATTCTCTTTTAAATTATCACTGTTATGGAAAGGCAAACATTGAAACAAAGCTGATCAAACTTCATATCTCACCTGCAGAATTATACGTTTGAGCCACTTGATTACAAAATACTGTAAAATATAGTAGCTTAAACAAATGATTCATTTTTAATATACATGAACATCCATAAACATGTATTCATTACACATGATAAAATGAAACTTGTGAAAATTGTATAAAGAGAAATCTAATAAAATTGAAGAAAAACTCAATTGTCTTATAGAGCTCAGGAATTAAACTGCTCTGAGCTTCATAAAAGATATTTTTATGGTAAATTTTCAAATTGATGACTTGTCCATATTATGAGACGAACAACAATAACACAATTCAATGTTTCATATTTGTGAAAAAAGATAAAAAGCTCTGAGGAAAAATGAAAAACTCTAAGAGCAAGGAATATGAAAAGCCTCCAGGCTAGTTTAACGCTTTATCTTTCTTAAAGAAATAACAAGTCGTGCAAGTAGCTGATATCAGTGGCAATGATCAAAATGATTTTGGAGAAGCCCACAATCATGTTTCATAAAGGCTTGAATTTGAACATAATGTAAGGGGAAAATAATAATGTGAAAGTCCTCTCATTCTTTTAGATCAAGGCCTTAACATGTATGTAGGATGAAAGAATTTGAAGTCAATGTAGTCCTTAGGTCTAATTTATACATTTGGAACACTTCAGCGCCAGTGAAGTGTTTAGAACCAGTAACCAAAATTTTAATAAAAAATGAACATGTTACTTTTTGCCAAGAAGCATTCGATGTAAAAGATTCTAAATTAAAAGCAAGAAAGTCAAAAGGCTTTTGAGACAAATGATAAACTTTGAAACATTTACCCTATTCATATTCTTGAGACAAGTGATATTGCTTAAGTAGTTGAAGTAAAAATAAATTTTCTCAATATTAGTAATTACCCCCCAAAAATCGTCACCTCCTGGGTATAAGCGAACAAACATTTCATGCATATTGTATTTAACAGGAAAATATTTAAAATATATATCTGTAACAAGAACATCAACAGTGTTGATAAAGAATTATGTTCATTGAAAAGCTCCAATTTTTTAAAAGAAGGGGACAATCCTAAATAGGCATGAGATTTCACTGGGACCTACATAGAGGTCATTAATTCTATTTTGAATTTCCTCTAGCACATCAAGCAATAAATTTTGTTAATGCTTAACAACAAAAAGCTTGCCACAAATGTTTTTGTTTACATGAAGCAACTTGGTGCTCTGCTGCTCTTAACCTGTCAAGAGAATTGATCAATACATATTTTTTTGTTCAGAGCATTTTGTGGAATGGTGCCTCTACTTTGGGTAAACCTTAACTTCTCCAAAAAGCTCTCCTAAAAAATGCTGCTCACACTGAACAAATGCTTATTAGTGCGCAGGAAAAGAAACCAACAGTAATACAAAACGGATGTGCTAAAACTAAATAATTCTACAGATAACTTCCTCAGACTTTTGAAAGTTGAACAGAAGTCATGACTTCTAATTATTAAGATTAAACACTATTAAATCTTTGAGAGATTGCATTGTCAGTTAATTAAAAAATTGAACAATTTATGCTTTATATTATCTTAGATGTCTATGATGCACAATCCAATAAAAGAAATAATTCATGCATCCTAATGTCGCTCTTTCTGGGTGGCGTTGCTTCCCATCCTATTTCTTCCTGCCCTGCGCACCTCTGTATAGAGATTGACGAACACCCTGGCGTGACAGAGGCAGGAAGTGGCCGGAGGGTGTGGACGGTGCCTCTTGGTGCTCACTGCAGATCATTAGGGAGATTTTTGTGGGGACCGTTTCTATGAGAAGAAAACAGGATTGTTAACAGCTTCTGAAATAAAGTAACGCTTGACTGAATTACTGAATGTTTTAAATGAAAAAGAAATCTAGAAGTTAACAAAAAAAAAAGTTAACGCCAAAAAAATAAAAATTATAGAGGGCTAATTTCTAAACATGTGTATTTTATTGATATATGTCTCATCCAACAAATCTGACATTTTCCTCTTAGTTTTACTTCATTTAATTTTTATACTCTTGGAGCTTAGAAATTTTGTTTTAACTATAAAAGCAAGTTTAAAAAAAAATAGTTTGGAAGAAGTCTAGAATGAATATGGCAAAGAAATCTGTTATAGAAATGTATCTCTGATAGCAAGTTTATGAGAATGATGAAGTTTGAATTAAACCCAAAAGTGGAGAATCAAAGTGGGGTCAATAGTGAGTCCATCACTTACTTTACAATATTTTTTAT
Organism: Elysia crispata; assembly: GCA_033675545.1. NCBI lineage: Eukaryota > Metazoa > Mollusca > Gastropoda > Plakobranchidae > Elysia > Elysia crispata. The sequence goes on along the minus strand of JAWDGP010003957.1, from coordinate 188,212 downwards.
AGTTCTTTGACTTAGTGAAATTTAAAAAACAAATAATAATTAATAAAATTTGGCTTTTCGATTACGGCCTATAAGAGCCCAACCACGGTTAAGCCTGCCAGTGCCGTGGAGGGAGAGAGCAATGGGTACGGCCACACAAATTGATGTGATTCCACTTTAATTCTTACGGGAGAAATTCTACCATGCACAATGATGAACAAACAGTGAGTGAAGTTATAGAGCTACATGCAAGAAATCTATGGTTGAAATAAACACAAATTTACCATTCATTTATATGCACTCATTTTCTCTTTTAATTACAAAGCTATCAATTGACATAGACTACACAAGTAACAAGCTAAAAATCTAAAAAACAAAAAAGGATAAAAATATAATAACATAAGACTTCCAAATCATCACAATATCATCATCGACAACAAAGAAAAGGGACTGATTTATTCTTCTTTTTCAAACATCTTAATTTATTAAGGCACAATTTTGAAAGTACACTGGGGCCTAATTCCATTTCCTCTAAAAATGAAAATAATTATGTAAAAAGATGTGGCCTAAAATAAAATTTTATTTGAAACCCTATCTCAGAATTTCTATTGCAAAGATTTCTAAAGATATCTAGATCTAGTTAGTGAATAAAATAAACGAGTATGAAATCACATGTGCGACATCACACAAGACAATCTGGTGCTCTCAACAAAAAGAGAAATTTTTCACATAAATTAATTTTTAAAAATCAACCCAATCAAAAATATACAAAAACAAGCGTTTGCACTTCATTATTGATAGTTATCTTTTCTTTCTTTCTTTCTTTTTTTTTAAATTTTAATGACAAAAAGGGTATTAAAGCTACATTTATAATCAATTGCTATTCTATGCCTCGGTAGAAATAGTTTACATACATAAGTACTTTTAGAACGCCTTAGTCACAAGAGAACCTTACACAGACTGTCAATACATATTTATTGTATTTTTCATATTTGTGCAAATGGAGGAAGGGAGACTCTGGAAGTTTGACACTAACAACATTCTGGCTTTGGGATGTAATGTGCTGGTGTGTAAACTAACCCTAGGGAAGTATAAACCTAACAAAAATTTTTTCTTTTTTTTTTCTTCTTAAAAAATTCTCTATAGTAAGGGGAAACCAATGCTAACACTAAATAGAGACATAAGGTGATAGCACCTCTGCTTGAAGATGCGTGTGTGTGTGGTGAGGGGGAGGTTCGATGAGAGAGTTAAACTGAGTAAACTGAGTTTGACGGAAAAACAGGTAATGAGGACAGAGAGGAAATTCGCTACATTAGTGAATAACTTTTTAACAAATAAATAATACATTGAAGTTTATTGGCATGAAGTTATTAGAAAGGATGATGGGTAAGTAGAACATGATACAAGAAAATTTATAACTATATTGATAATAGGAAACAAAAATTTATAAATTTAATGATGCGATTTAAAAAATTATGTCTGGGGCGGTGAAGTAATTGTTAACTAAAACTGAGAGCAAATAATGCATTTCAGACACTAGCCTATTCAAACTTTGTTATCACATTTCAGAAAGTATGATGGTATATATTAGTTTTAAAACAAAGTACTGATACTTATTAGATTGATCTGAATCTTTAATGCTTGCAGTAAATTAATGTAAATGATAATAAGGATCCTATATACAATAAAAAGGGAAAAAAAAAACCATGACCCTTACATAAGGCAGGACAGATTTACCCATTGTTTATGGATTGCATATGAAAACATAATAAAAAAAAACCCTCCATTACCCATACACAAAGGATACATAGATTTAGATTAAAGATATACCAGAGGAACCAATAATGTGAAGTTGCTACATCTTCATAACAAAAAATATTGTAAGCTAAAATAGCTGCAATCATTGCTTTCCTAAAATAGTTCATAATGTCATGATCAAATACCTTTTAGAATCCTCACACTTTTGTCAATACACCATTTCAAAGCTTTTCAACATGAAAAAAAAATGCATTGCTGGATGGACTAAGTTCAATATGTGAAATGTGAGTCCCACAAGTATTGAAGAACATTGAGCATTATTTACAAAAGTAACTTCAAGCAATCTTTGTTAAAAGAGAAACTCAATTTGAATGTATATAAAAACTGTAATATTTGGGATATACTATGCATCATTCTACTATTCCAATCACGTCTAGAGAAATTTTGATCATCTAAAGGCAATCATTCGGTGCATGCCAAAAGCTGAGCAAATTAAAAAAAAATTTGGGTAAGCATTTTTCTAAGGTGCAAAAGACGTGCTTAGAAAAAAGTAATTCAAGTCATCATGCAGGAAGTGTTTAGCCTTCTTTTTTTCGGCTTGTTTGACACGGCCTTTTGGAGAATGCATACAAAATGGTGGTTCGACACAGGAACCTGAAGCACAACAACAGCCAAGCAGGTAACTTATTTCCTTACCCACAACTTGGCGGGTACCTGAGCGGGCCGACCTTGACCTCGCCTGCTATAGTAATTATACAACAAGAACATAATCAAGACAAAAAATCAGATCATTTTTTAAACATAACACTCAATCGGATTAAAACTAATAAAAAAGTGCATTTCTAACTGTTTGATCAAATGTATATTCTTTCAAAAAGGTTTTATTATTTTCAACACTATATAACCGTAATTATCCCATCCCTGAAAAGACATTGTAATATCAGAGGTAAAATATAAGGCCTGACAGTGTATTGAAATTTCACATACATAGTACTGCTAATTTCACAAAAATCTAAGAGCTCTCAATCCCGCTCTTTTATTCCTTGAATATTTCACTGTCAAAAGTATAATCATCATACTGTTTCTTTTCCTGAGATATGCTAATTGTCTTCCAACTCTTCAAAGTCTTTATAAACAAGACTTAACTATTAAAATATTATGATTAAAAACAAAAAAAATAAATCATGAAGCTGTTTTAGCCACACCATGGAAGTTACAACAGACTATGAGAAATCTTCATGCAGAAAGGTAGATAGATCACTTCATGCGGAGAAATAGTTATTACAGCTTCAAGTACACACAGAATTTGCGACACAACCCAATATTTGAGTCAAGGAAAGAGAAGTGCAGGAAAAAGGATTTCAAAATACTGGAGACCACATTCCTTTATATAAAGGGCTTTATCAACACCTTTAAATAATTGATCCAGCTATTATGCCACTGATTGCTCATTCTCAAACCAATAACTAGGGTAAGCACATGAACAAAAATCTATAAAGATTATTTTTCTCTTAAGATCAGTAGGATTATCTTATCCAAATGGAATGCAATCCGTCACTGACTATCTATCAAGCAGATCCTAGTTCAAACATTCTTACAACAAGAGTTAAGTACAAAACTTTATAACCATGCTTACACCCAAAAGGTTAGTAATCTTTGACCACATTAAAATCCCCCCAGAGAGAAGTGTTAAATCATGGAATTATAACACGAAATCTTATTCAGGGTGCTAGACAGGTGTTTGTTTCACAAAGTAGCAGTTGCCACTGTGCACGCCTACCTCTCCACTGTCTATGGCATCTAGGTCATCTGAGGACAGCTGCGCTGAGGGCCCTCTAGGGGTGGAGCCATGGGTCTGATGCGTGGAGCTAGAATCTGTTTTGAACACCAAGTTATGCTTTGTGAGGCGAATCCCTGAAGGCGTAGGGGCGTGGCTTGCACTGCCCTGATAACTTGAGGAGCTAATTTGTCGGAACGGCTGTCCTAAGTTGGCATAGTCCAGATTGATGTTGCCGCTGTCACCATTTGACAGGGCGGGGTCTCTCAGATCTGACAGAGAGTGGCAAGGCTGTTGCAGTTGCTGCTGCAGGGCTGTGGGGGCTGAGCTCGTATTGTAGAGACTCATTTGCCTTTTTAGATTTCGCCTCCGCGCTTCTTCCTCAAGAGTAGTCTCCTGCTGCTGTAGTTCTCGCTGCTGCTGCTGTTGTCGTCTGCTTGAAGCCCCGCCCACCATAAGGTTAGGTCCGCCTGCTGGGCGGGACGTGTCACTATTTGCCATCGATGAGCCAGTATATGGCATGTATTCATTCATAGCTTTTGTTGAAGGCGCGAGTTGCGTAGCAGAGGTTCCACCACCCCTTCCGACCTGGCTGGTATTTTGCCCTGCACCACGCTCACCCAGTCTGCTCAGGTCATTGACAAAAGTAGTCCCATGATAACCAATGCCAAGAAATGATCGACTGCCGCCACTCTGCCCTTTTGCCTCTGTACTAGCCTTTGATTGGCTGTGCTCTTGCTGAGGCTGTCTCTGATTGGTTTGTTTATTATTTCTGCTCATCTCTTCTTTCATTTTGTTTAGGTGCTGCTTTTTCTGAAAGCAAGTGGGCCAGACATGTGGTGCGCTAACATTTAGCTTTAATGTGTCTCTAAACTAACCATGCACAAACAAAAAATAAACAACACTGTAGAGAACGTTGAGATTGTGTCCAATTTATTCTGGACTGTTTTAACATCCGCCATTTTCGATTAAAAATTAAATCAAATGATAAACCACCATAATCAAGGTATTTGGGGGAAGGGTGTGTCATTCTCACATTTCAAGATCTAAGCTTAATTACTGTGTTGCCAGTAAATTATAGCTTACCTAGAATAGAAAGAGAGTTGAATTATGATTTTCACAATCTCACGACACATTTGATGCATTGATTTGGTTAGTTTTTTTGTCCAAAAAGGTTAGCAGGCGCGACATTATAAACAAATTGACTTTAAGGGCAGCATTATATTGTTGATCTCTAAATTTTAACAACAGTGTGTAAGTAAGTATGTGTGTGTGGCTTGCACTTATTGATGAATAAGAATATATTTCCTCTGCCTCTAAATTAGTATGTTGACGTACATCTCGTCTAATTCTGAAAACTTTCATATGTATAATTAAGAAATTAGCGAGATAATTAGCTAGCTCTATTAAGCAATACAATAAGCAATTTCTTATTTATGAGTTTTGAAACATCTGAAGCTATTTAAAGTTATAAATAATTGCTTAAAGCAAAATAAACAACACAAAAATGCAAGTTAACTGCCAAAACAGAAAGTCAAGACAAAAGAACTGACCAAGACAAGGAAAAAAATGCCCCCCAAAAATAAAAGAATAAGACAAACATAATTTTTCTTTAATCAAGAGAACAGAAACTTATAGACAGATTGAATATACATTGTAAGGTGTCCACTACTTGAGGTTGATGGATAGAAAGAAGATAGAACAATAGATATATGAATAGATGGATAGAAAGATAGATAGTTGGATAGATATAATAGAGCAGTTGAAGGAAAGAGAGAGAAAAAATTACAAGGTGAGAAAAACAGAGCAAGCTGGCATTTTGGCAAAAAAGACAATGAGACAAAGTAGAAGGAGAGAGAGACAGATAAAAAGAAATGTAGGCAGAGAGATAGACAGACAGACAGACAGACAGAGAGAGAGAGAGAGAGAGAGTTAAGGAAATGATTTTTTCACTGTTCACTAACGTTGGGAAGTAATTATTTGTTATAAATCTGATGTTTAAAAAATTAGAATAAAATAATCGGACAGATTACAAAAAGTCTACCTTCCTTGTAGATATGTTTGACTGTATTTCTACTCATCTAGAATACCCCCAGTTCTTCCTCTCACCCCTCCCCTCTAAAAAAATATTAGACAACAAGTATAGTTAAAAAAGATTGTAGATACTCTCAGAAATAAAGCTCTTCATATATGATTATAACCATGCAGTGTGAAATCACAGTGTAGTAAGGATATTTTCTTGTGGATAAGAATTATAACAAGTCCAGTACAGCAAGCATTACCACACATACAGTGAAAAATACGTAGAGAAAAATAGATCTGTTTTGACAGAGATAAGGAAGGATGAGAGAAAAAAAAAAGAAGGAAAGAAAGATAATTTGCGGGTGGAGGTAAAACAACGTTCATACGAAGGAAGTGTTGTGAAAATATTTAATTATGATTTGGTTACTCTGTGGAGAGCTTACTAAATGTTACGCTTGCTTCATTGAATTAAAATTTGTAAAAATGAATTGACCAAAAAACCTTCAATATCCTTTGGTATCTTTGATCTAAAGGCTGGGCATGAGACAATGAATGAGAGGTTCAAGTCTCGTCTCAAACTATTTCACCTGAGTCAGAGCAGGAGCAAGATCCAAACAAAGCGATATGACATCTAGCGACTGAGCTTCATCTTGGGCTATGAATCATAACAAAACTTAATCGGACTGAAAACCTACATCGCACTCTGCCTTGTATAAATAAATACCTTAGCATTTGAAAAAAGCTCTATTTTTACACCTTTTGCTTTGCTAAAAAGTTTGTAAGATGAAACAATTAGGCTCACCTCAATATCCTCTTGAATTTCGTGTGTCAGATCTTTAATTTCATCATTGGTTTCTTTGATCAATTTCTGAATGTATTCCCTGGTCAGAGATAAATGTATTGATTAATTATAATGCAAAAACTGAAAGAACACATGAAGCTAATCTTTAAGTATGTGTGTACATTCTTTTAAATTATATGCAGAGACAAATAGAGAATTGCAAAGACTTGATCTAAAAGTAAACTGAATACCAGAAAGCAAAGATTAAATAATGAATGCAATGCCCCAAAGGTAGCTTACCCAGTAGCATTAGCATTCAAGCCATTGCTGACTGAGTTACTTCCCTCATTAACAACATCGGCTGGTCCTTGTAGCGATTTTTGAATTTCCTGCAAGGAAAAAGAGCAGGTTATTTTAAACACGCCTTTTTGTAACTTCATTATATATTTCTCCTTAGCTGGGCAGATCTGTGTGTCACTGGCTAATCAAAGACTAAACGCCTTCAATTAACCTTCTATCAGCACATTTCAATGTATCAGCGTATTAAAGAAATAGGACATTTGTAATTTCGTAAAATGATTGATTAATATTGGCAAAACTGTTGAAAAAAAAAAGAGAATCTGCACTGTGTGATAGATTTGGTAACCTACTTACGTGCCAGCACCTAATGGCCAAAAAAACTATAAAAAAAAGTAACAGAGAATCTGGACTGTCTACTAGATCTGGTGTTCTAATAACCCGTCAGTAATTAATACCGAAAAATCATTGAAAGAAACAAAGAATCGGCGCTGTCTTGTAGACAAGGTGTTTCACTCACTTGGATGCTACTAAGGGCTGTGGCAATGCCAGGTGTACTATGAGCAGACTTTATCCGGGGAGGTCTGGTTGTGGGACCTGGTTAATTGAAGAAACAGAGAGTGAAAAAAAACAGGAAAAATGGCATATCAGGAAATAGGGATTGCTTATTCACTGTGCTTGGTCTGTTACTAAAATAATCATAAACAGAATTAACAAGGATGATGATGAGGAAAAGAAAAGAGAATGGGGACATATTTTTCCTGTAAAACTAAAATCCCTCTAGGCAAAGGTCGTTATTATCAAAATGAAACTATTTCTCACCAGTCTTACTTGACATCTATCTTCTCACCTTTGCGATCAAACACATCTGCTGCAGCGCTCTGAATGCGGGGCTGGTAACCCACCAAATCGTCATCCTCATCGTCTCTCATGCCTAGAGATGAGAGGAAAAAAAATATAGTGTTCATAAAATTAATACACAATTAGACTTTAGTTCTTATTTAAACTCAATGGAGCTTCACACCATTTCATCCAAATTTTTTCACCATTTTTTTCTTCCCCTCCCCCACCTCCTCCCTCCCTTTCAAGCTTTAGCATGGTTATAACTACTTCACGGAAGCAATACTTTTAAAAAGAGTTTCTCAAAAGTAGGTAGTGAAGTAGATGAGTTTTACAAAAATGATAAAAGACATAAAATTCACTTTTATTGCAACACGATACTACATTTATCTCATTAGTGAATTAAATTGTTATTTAACAAAATCACGCAACACGAAAAGAAGCCTGTCATTGAAGACATTAATTTTTCTCTTGAATCCTATGTTTCCTTCTGTCTCAATCAGAGTGATTATGTAGATAGCCAGAATAATAACCTTTTCTACTCTTCCTGCCATTTCTTGCTTTTTCCCTGTGTCCATTCCTTCGAGGTGCTGAAAAATATAAACACAAACAAAATCAAGACTATTTCTCAGCACATCTGCAGCAAGAACTGTTTAGATCTGACACAAAAAAAAAAGCATGATGTAAAAGTCTACATATATTCCTTTGCCAGATTGAATGCTGCTCTAAAAACCCATAAATTTTCACTACTTTGAACCATCTTCCAGGAGGGGATTGAAAATAGTTTTTTTTTTTTCTTCGCTTCACCTGAAGTCACAGTATTGAGTTTTTGCTTGTAAAGATGTCACCAAAATTCTGTGGAAAAAAATTTCAAATAAAAAACATACACCCCCACCCCCAACTTAATAAAAACACCCAAATAAAACAAAAAAACTAGGACACAAGCATAAACAAAGGGGAAGAAATCAATGACAATGGATTGGGGAACAAAGTTTTACTTTACACCATTTGACATAAGCCTCTGACCTTTATCTTCATCCTGAGCTGCACTGCTAGAACTGGCTGCCTCAGGGATCTGCGACACACTGAACGTGCTGGGATCCACGTAAGAGGCTGAGGCTGGTCCTTGAGGTTTAGTTTGATCTTCTAATTTAAAGACAATGAAAATCAAAGACATTTACTGTTGCCATAAAAACTGACCACATGCTGGTTTTAAATTAATTTTAAGTTTTGAAGTAAATATTTACTACTGGTCAAAATCTGTTTCACATTAAATAATAAGAACTTACAGAAATAAGAAAAGATGTTTATTAAAACTTGATTGCTAAACATCAAAATACACTATTGTTTAGGTATCTAAAAGCATTAGCATAGGCCAAGAGTGAGATCAAGCTGCAATGTTTTTGTTTATCTTAAATACTCTTTTGCTTTTAAATATGGTGCATCAGACAATAGAAGCTTAACAAAGATTGACTTCTTCATTCATGACCCTGTGAAAAGAAGTTTCACCTTTCCGTGAATTCTCGTCGAATGGATTCGGGTGTGTTTTGACAATGCTATTCTTATCACGTGACAGCGCATCTGTCTGCCTTTGCTGCGCTGCAGACACCTCAAGTAAGTGCGGCTTGTGACGTCGATCAAGTGGGGTCACTGAGCTCGGGTGAGCAAGATGTGCACGAAGAAGATCCTCCATGTTAGGCTGCGTTTCTGCTGTAAAAATAACAAAAATTATTCATTACTGACTTTCTTTTATAACTATGACGCGATTCTTATATCTCTGGTGTAACAATTGAAAAAAAAAAGTAAAACAAATAATTCTCAACAAATCTTTGTCTCTAACCATAATCATGCATATGGTGTAATATTTTCTTTTGCTTTTGTGTCTCAAAAACAATAATCAAAGTGCTTTAAAGAAGCCAAAGATTCAACTTTTAACGCTAAATCTTCATTTGATTTCAGCACCAAAGTTAAATCAATTTGAAATAATTAAATACAGTGTAAAACCATGAAATCAATATCTTTATAAATCACGTGTAATTGATTTTCCTTCTTGCATATTTATAAAAACATAGATTTCCAAATATGTCCATTAGTCTGGTTTGTTGAAAAATGATGTATACCAAATACAACATAAAAAGATAGTTCTAAATGTTCCTATCCATCTTAACTCATTGTGTGCCAATCGACGATGTATCGTCGATATATTGAGCCGCAGCTGTGCCAAGCGACGATGTATCGTCGATATAAGAACCAATGTTTGTTTCGCCATTGGTAGCCCGGTCATGAAACTTCCTAGTTTCCTCTGAGAGATAACTCTAAATATATAATAAGTCATAGTTACACAAAAATAAACCAAACTGGAACCCAATTTCCAATGCATCCTCTAAAGACAATATGCACAGTGAAAATGGCCAGGCACAACCGTGGAAAACGCTCTGGCACACAATGAGTTAAAAAATGTTAATGTAGAAAAAAAAATTTTTTTTTGCCCAATATTTATTTTGAACATTCTCTAAATCTGTGGACTGTTTTTTTTTTTTAAGCCAAAAGTAAGCGAGAAATTGAAAAGAAAAATTATCTAAAAACTTTGATGAAAATATCTAGTAAAAAGTTTGGTGACAGAAACTTCAAGTGAAATTCATCAACAAGATACATTGAACTTTAATTCTACAAGTTTAAATGTTACATCAAAGAGATGCATATGGCTTGGCTTAGTTGAAACTGATATTAATTAAATGGACAAAGAATATATCAATTGAAAAGTGTTTGATTTTTTATTTTATCTTCTTTCAGTGTAATTTGCTCATATAATATTCTACATGTATTGCATTGATCACAACATCTGAAAATAAGATGTGCAGAACACAAGAAAACTTGTTTTTCAACTGGTTTGAGCAAAACCAATTAAGAGCATGTGTTAATATTAAAAGATTAACTTTTTAGAATGCGTTTATCACTGGATGGGTAGATTGAAAGCATACATATCAGCGAGAGAAGCAAGGAAAGAATGTTGGAAATATGAAGCATACATTAAGATATTTTGCACATGGGAGGCCACTTATATGGCATGTTAGATCAGAATTTGGCAAAAAGATCCTGTACTAACGGTTAACAGAAAAGTTAAAACAGAAATTACAAGATGAATAGACATACATATACAGTTATCATAATGGGTATGATGGTCAATAAGAACAAGTAAAGAAATTGTGGCACAGGATTGTGCTGCTTATTTTGTATTTTAATCAGAAAAATTTATTCTAAGGGCGATGTTCTTTAAAGAATTCCAAATTGATTAATGAGAAACATTAGAGTTAAAGGCAGGGAAAAATGAAGTACTTCTCATGGGGTATAAAGTGCAAACTACTCAATTTTCTTCCTTTTTCCTTTTTTTTTAAATCCATGAATTTGTACATTGAAGAAAAGCAGCGATGGCAGAAACATCAAGTTAGAACAAATGAGTTGCCTTGGTTGTAAGGAAAGCTTTCAGCAATAGATTTTGAAAAAAAAAGCATCAAGAAAGGGTATTTTAGACAATTTTGTTAGTCTAATTATTATTGATCATTAATTTTGAAATGTTTCAATGAAGTCAATTTATTGAATGAATTGACACTGAATAAAAAAATAAAAAAAAGAAATTTTTAGGCAGTCTTTTTTGTTTCTTGAAAGCAGATCGAAAATCAAGCAAGATGTAAGAAATTATAATGAACTGCACCGAAATCCCTTAATTTTTTTCACTGATAGAAAAAAAAATGATTGAGGCAACAATGCATCGAAATCTAGATTTAGACTTAAATCTATATATCTTGTATTGTCATTACATTTTTAAAAGTTATTTCTTGCGGAGTTTCAGTTCTCTCATGTTTGTTTGCATTATTCCAGCAATGAAATATGTTTCCAGTGCATTTCATACAAGCTTAACTGATGCTAGGAAATTTGCCAGCCTTCTTCACCTCACAAAATAAAATTGCTTTTATTTAGTCTTCAGCCTAGGAGATTTTATTTTTTTCTTCTGTTTGTATTTATTGAAAATATTGAAAAAAATTTAGAAAAAAAATAATTTTAAGGTTTGAAAACGCAAAGTTACAACTTAATAAATGGAACCTAAACTTGAATAATTGCCCTGACTGAATATGCTCATAAATCATACTTTTTCTTGTGGCTACCACAATATGACCTAACACAATTTGCTGTTTCTGGTCTTGTGAAGTTTTATCAAAATAAAAATTCCTTTGTTTTCCTTGAAGATAGGATTATGCTCAGTATACCATTATGATTCAAAAGCTTCGTGAATAATCTTTTAGCAAGAAGGAAAAAATAAAATTCACTTTCACAAAGCACAGTTACATTTATGTCATAAACTGTAACAGCAGGAAAAACCAAGAGATTTCGAAGAAGTCCATGAGCAAGAGATTGGGAAATGCAGCTAGTGGGAGTATGTTAGACCTTTGGCTGTCATGGCAGATGTAAAAAGATGAAGGGATCAGAAATAAAAGAAGAAAATATAGGAGCGTTGAGGGCTTACACCGCGGGTCATCCCGTCTGGCCACCAGTCGAGATATCTTAAAGGCTGCATCACCTACAACCAAGGAAAGATGGGGAGATGAACGGATGGAACATGGATGAATAGATGGATGGATGAATGAGTTGATAGATTGATGAATGGAATGGTTTATGGATTTCAATAAATATTAAATAAATTATTGAGAAATTTCTAAGGAGGAAACATTGAATGCAAATATGCTAAGATATACGGTAACATGGGCTTTTTATATATTGCAAATGGCAAGATTTGCTTCAAAAAAATTTTTTTTTCCATAAATTAAGAATTATTTGAAACAGCTTTTTTTTTCGTAAAAAAAATAAATGAAAAATAAACCAAAGCAATAGCGATCAACAACAACAACAACAACAAAACAGCAGGGTTTTAGAATGCATCAATTAGAAGGTAAATAAGCTCCAGATATGAACAGGAAGAACTTCAATTTCTTTTTAAAAACTTTTCAGATTAATTTGAAAAGACAATATTTTTATATAGATAATAACAAATAATGGTTTCAAATTTCAAAACACCATTGAACTAATTTCATTTCAGTAAATAGTGCAAACATTTCCATAAGATTATAACATTTTAGTGGCAAAATAGAATTGATGATAAGCTGATTTTGAATCTAAATTTACCAACATATAACATCATCATACAATGCCAGGGATCAAAACTGTTTAGTCATAGTAATAATTCAATGAATGTAAGTCAAAAGTTCAGTTTTAGTTGATGGTCAATATAAAAGGTCAGAATAACCCCCCCCTTAAAACAGGAAAACAGAAAACCACATGGGCAAACCAATTGCTCCCTTTTACACAAAACATGCTTGTCTTTTTTTTCCCTTCCTTTCCTATCGTCAATTTTATTGAAACAAAACTATTGAAAGGTATATTCAAAAGCAAAGAGCACATTAAATTTCGGAAATGAAACTAAGATCTATATTTATGAGCATAAATATCCACAAACCAATGTTTTACTGATAATTATACACCAATGAGTTTCCAAAGTATTATGCATCAAGGATCTACATTCATCGACATATTTTTACAGAGAATTTCTCTCACTGGATAATCATGAAGTTGTAGAGCCATTTTACATATTCTATACACAGGAGGTTATATACAGTGTATTTCAAAATTATATGAATATGTTATTTCACACAATTCTGGAAGCTAAAAGGGACATTATCCAATTAGAAAAACAAAAATGTTTAGAGTAATTATCTCAATGAAAGAAAACACCATTTGAAAAAGCCAGCTGAGTTAGGAGGAAAAAAATATGGTTAAGTAAAGACAAGGAGATTTTATTTTGTTGTCCAAAAATAAAAAATAGAATATCAATTGATACACAATCTGAAAGAAAAAAAAACAAACCTAACAATTATTAAACTAAAGACTGTGATTATAAAAAAAATACACAAGGTAAAGCACTGTAAACCATGATTACTCACAGAAATAATGTAAAGGAAGTACTAGGTTTTAAGAAAACAATAATGTTAAGTGAGGACAATTATTAAATAAAACAATTTTTTTTTTTAATTTTCCAAGATTACAATTCAATAATGATGAAAGAAAAAGACTTTAAATTATGTCATGTTTAAAGGAATTAGTATCAAATTTGATTGATGAGATAGTGTTAAACCATATCTAGCTAGAAAAATTTGATGAAGTGTTAAGGCCCTTAAAAAAATGTAAAGCCTTCCATCATTAAGAAAATATGCCATTTACTAGAAAATTGAGAGTTGACAAAAATCAAACTGTAGAAGAGACGTCGGTTTCAACAAAATCAATGCAGCAATAATCTTCAAAACTAGAAGCTAAGTTCAAAGCTGATGGAGGTTTCATTCTAGATATCAGAGAAAAAAGAGGAATTAATATATCTTAGAACCCAAAAGACCGTCTCCTTTAGCTACCTCTGCGCAGATTTGACAATGGATACATTTTGACAGCTGCTTCTTGTAGCCATTTTGGAGTCAGTCGCCTTAAATCAAGGTCACGAACAGCAGACGAGAAGGGCTGGTGCTCATTTGCAGCTGGTTGAGACGGTTAACCAATGAAAGTGAATAGCTACACACTTCATATTATAACTTCAGGGCATCGGTACTAAGTGTTTTATCTGTAGCTAAAAGTTATTAAATAAAAGAGTCATGACATCAATTAAACAAAGCTTTAACTACGACAAATAAGATGAATAACAGTGCAGGAAATGAACTGAGAAAAAAAAAAGCTATCGAAACAAAACAAAAAATTCTCTAATCATTCTTGATCTAGGATATTATCAGTTCCTGACCGAGTAGCAATCATCTGAGTATCTTATCATTAATAAATTAAGATGTATAACAAAAATTTAATGAACAAAAATAAAATATATTTATATATACAAACATGTGTGCCTTTTGAAAAAAAATTATTATAAGTAGGCTTTTTGATAAAAAAAAATCACTCAAAATATATTTTCAAGTTTTTGAGCAAAACATCATATGAATAAAAACCAAAAAGTAAACAGCTGGAAGAAAGGAAAAGAAAAAAAAGCGATGACATTATGAAAAAAGTGCTTCGGAGGGCTAAAGCTGTGACCAAAGCAAAGTTGAAATATTGAAACTTGGACTATTTGTGACGAATCCATGTGGAGCAAATTTTTACGAATTGGTAGAAAATGTGGACATAGACTCACAAGATTCAAAGCTAGGAAATTATTCAGATTATCTTCTTTGGAATGAAAAAAGAAGAGAGAGAGAGAGAGAGAGAGAGAGAGAGAGAGAGAGAGAGAGAGAGAGAGAGAGAGAGAGAGAGAGAGAGAGAGAGAGAGAGAGAGAGAGAGAGAGAGAGAGAGAGAGAGAGGGAGAGAGAGAGACTGAAAGAAAGATAAAAAGATATATAGATAGATAGGTTAATTGGGAAAAATTGTTGAGAAAGTTGAATATTACATTCGTTACATCCAAGAGCTGATGCCTCAGCAAAAAGCAGTTCAAGGCAATGAAGCCATATGCAGAAATCCCTGAAATCTTTGGTTACTTACGACGTCTCAGTGAAATAGCAAAAGTCATTAAGGAAAAAGTATAAATAAGACTTCAGGACAAATTGTTTACGTTAAATTAAATAGTCTATGGGATACACATTTCAAATTAAAAGACAGTTCTACTGTTAGAGGGTCACATCTATTTGGACAGTCCATTGTGTCAGAGTAAAAAGAGGAGGATTTCATGGGGGGGATAAATAAAGCAGGAAGGAAAATTTCTTATAAATTGAGAAATAATGAGAAACAGCTAGAAGCAATTGAAATACAATATTTACGAGCGAACATCCGGGTAACCCTATCGCGGGTACCACTGCCATCTCTGACGAGAAGGGTCACTGGGAATAGCAAAACACATACATAGAACACACATGATAAATGTAAAGAATACGCGTGTCAAAGTATATAGAACAGTCATGGCTTATACATTATGGCACTACTTGTAGCACTGCATGTATTTATCAAGAGCTTGAATAGATAACGAATTGCAATCGCGCTAATGGGGTAACGGACCTACATGGGCTGCATTGCAAGCTGGTAACATAAAGCTACTACTTCTTTTCAAATTAGTGGAAACCGTATACAGTTGTCACAGCTAATCTCCTTGCTCAATTGGATATTAAAAGCATTAATGTCATATCACTTAAAAATATACTGATAAAAACTGAGAGACAGAAGATATAAAAATATCTCAATAAGACTTTCGATAATGTAGTTGAGACAAAAAAAAAGTATCTGATTTCCATTGATTGTGCAGACGACAAAAACTCAAAAGTATACGATTATATTGATTTATATTGAGCATTTTCATGAAAATGAAATATTTGTTGCAATTACAAGGATAAATGAGATAGATATCAACGACTGCATAAAAATATCAAAGGTATTGGCTTGTTTGCTAATATATGCCTAGCTACTTAACTAACTATATTATGTCAATGCGATGCAAAAGTGAAACAAGCAAGTGATGCCCACATCACGCTTCAAAAACCACGCTGTCTCAGTTTGCAGATATAAGCCACGCCCACAGGCCATACATTGGACAGCATGAAACTGTGTATACCTGCACTATTGGCTTGCGCTGCAGCAAGCTGATTGGCCAGCGTCTGCTCGTGGTGAGGACACAAGCCCTCTAGTGCATGCTGATTGGCTGGCCGATCGTTGGAGCCCGAATAGCGAAAATGTACCACTACAAAAGTAAAGTGAGAAGTAAAAGAAAAAACAAAATAATAGGTGGATTAAACATTCATACACAAGTGCATCTACAAAATTGTGCAAGGAATATTGAGTCAGACAAAGGTAAAAAAAAATATTATTAATCGATGTGGAAACTGAAAGGAAAGAATAACAAGGTGAAAGGCACCCAAGAGCTTTATAACATCAAAATAAAAAAAAGGATTTTTTTCCAGAATAACCATCACCACTAGTGCATACCATAACCTTACTGACGTAATTGAGGGGTAAACATTGCATTTCAATGTCCTAAAGTACATATAGTTAAACCTTAGATTCATAGGATTTCTAGGCAGATCAGAATTTGCTGTAGCAAAATAAAGGTATTATTCCATGTAGCCAGATATTCAAAATAAAAAGTATATAGACAAGTCAATAAGGATATTAAAAAATTAACTTGGAGTAAATTTCACGTTCATGAAGAACTTATCTTTATTTATTAAAATTTTGGTAGAAAATAGAATACATTTGGATTGAATAAGTCTACACAAAATTTATAGATCAGCTCATTTCTAGTCTTAATAACAATATTTTTGTTACAACTGCTTAAAAAATTCGATTGATAGTGTCATAAAGAATTTGCACACAAATATGCACATCAACTATTCGATACATGTAAATAGAAGGCCATTAGAATTTATATACATATGAAATCAAAGTCTTTCTTTGAAATTTGAAAAACAAAAAATGGCAGAGAAAAATACATTGAGATCAAATATGGGAAAATAAGTAGAAGCAACAACTTAGATATAGGTACAATGGGTAAGGGGAAGCATTAGCAAGCATAGCGACATAGTGTCAAATAATATTTCTCTTACACTCACTAATAATAACAAGCAATGGTTATGAAATGTGATCCTCATGACGCATCCTTGATAGATGAAACTTTTTTCAATACTTCCAAAAATAATTATAGTAACTATCATTGGTCAAAATTCTCATCATTTGATCTCTTCTGATTGCTCTCGTGCAGTTTGAAGCGGACAAACTACCATAGCAGCGTACAGAGGTGAAATAATTTTCTAACTTTATCAATTTGCTCCTGATATAATGACAAAATAATGATATGTCCCTATTAAAATTACCCTAGTTTGACACAACTTTCCTTTACTTGTGAAAAAGTCAGAAAATCCCTTTTTGAAAATTTTTTAAAACAAAAAACATGCAAGCTTATTAAATAAATACATATTCTTTAGCCGAGATTAAGACGTGTCTATTTAAAGACCTAAACTAAATTCATTTTGAGCCAGATGTTTACTTGGTCTGTACAAAATGTATGTTATATCTCACTCAGGTCAATGCTTTCCTCTTCATTCTCAAAGTGATTAAAAATGATATACTGACGAGTAACAGTTAATGATTACTTCAAGACACATGTAGGTCTATAATTACCTTACAATCTTCTGAATTTTGTCAGAGAAATTTGCCTATATAAATATATTGTGAACTTGAACTTAATACCAATAGTTATAAAAATCAAAATGATGCCCAAAACATGTCCCGGGAGCTAAATTCTGAAACGATTCTCTTGTGTCGCCATTAAATTTTTGTTTCTTTAACATAAAGTATACAGATATCAACAACAAACATGCAAATGTTTAGAGCCAAGTTTGTGCACGGTGTTTTTATCAGGTCTTCTATAAAAAATAACTTTCTACATTTTCCAATGGAGAAAACATTTCAAATATTTTCACAAAAAGAGATGGTTTAGAAAATTAAATACAGGTTTAATAGTTGTGTAACAGATGGAGAAAGTAATATTAAAAATCAAAGATTATCGTCAATTAAAGTAAGAGGCTTAACAAGCCTGAATGAAAAGTAGCATTGCGGTTAAACAAATTGAATTATGGAAAAATGGAAGAAAGCATCAACAAAAAAGTAAGTGTTCAGTGATCAAAGAATAGATGATAAGTCAAAAATCATAATCGATTATTTATTTAAAACATTTTCAAAAGTAAATACACCCTAATCAATTATAAGACTTTCAGTAATAAGTCAAACAGCTAAAATTATATCTACTTTCTTTTATGATAATAAGCAATAAATCATAAGGATCTTATGTATGTTGCTCATGAACTTGATACACGTATTGATTTACTTCAGTAACAGTAAGACAAAGTTATGCGAAGAGAGAATATTTTCCTGAAATTATCGAAATAGTTTTTTTTCCTCATTTAAAAAGAGCAAAAATTGAAGGTCATCACCTATTTCTGAAAGAATGAAAACCACAAATTCACTTGCTTTAGCTTGTGCATTATGATCTCCCTCTGATGTAGTAATACACCCCTCCTATTACAAAACATAAATTATTATTTATCTTTCCTAAGATGTGATATTTTTGGTCTACTACATTTGTGATGGATCAGGCAGCATATAGAAAAACCATGGGGATATACAATTGTTATTTAAAAGAGCAATGAAGAAAAATCCATGAGTGCTATAAAAGTTTAATGTGATAATAGTGCTGGTGATCAAGAAACTTTCTTTTTGAGTTAAACTAACTGTGCACGATGGGATTTTTCAAAGATTTATGAAGCTCAAAGAAGCCCATTCTCAAAGCCAAACACAGCCATGATTCTACAGGGAGGAAAGCATTTTCATCTAAAAAAAAACAAAAATGTGCAGAAAAATCAGAAAATAGGCATTGCGCATACTAACTTGTTGAAAAGGTATTGAATAAAAGATTTATAAATGAAAATGTGCTACTTGTAACAAAATGAATGAGAGTCAATATCGCTAGTAAGCAGACTGAAATAAATCTGAATGTTTCAAGTAGTGTCAACTGATGTAAAGGTACCAAGAGCCACATCCCCAACCTCAGAATAAAAAGCTGCGATGCTTTCAAAATCAATTTTAAAAAAAGGGAGAAAAATTCGCAGCAGCAAAAAGAAAAAAAAAAGATGACTATAAAACTAAAAAAAAAGCCATGGATACGGGTTATGCCAGCCGCCCATACCTCTGTGAATATCGCCAGAAGAGCGAGACAGAGAGACTTCTGTTGGAGCCCACATGCCTGCTGTAGCGAGAGCAGCTGTTCTTGGCCGAGCCGGCCCAGCAGAATGTTTATCTTGAAGTTCTTGACCTAGATTTGATTGGTTTGTTTGGTCGGAGCCAAATTTTGAAGTTATTGTTTTGAAATCATGAGGGCATGGACTTAAGTTTTTTTTGTTATTGGCCTTCATTCAGCAGTTATATAATTATACAATATTTCATATTTTCTGCAAATTGGAGTTTCAAATCCTTTAACAATGTGTTGAAAAGATCATTTGCAGGTGAATCACTGAAACCTGCCACAGTGATGAATCTTGAGTAAACACAAACCAAGAGCCATTACTAATACCGTCTGTTCAATTTATTTCTCAGTATGTCAGATTTATTCAATAATGGAACTCAGTTTATACGACCAATACAAGAAAATAGGTCATCTTAAACAATGTATCAAGACAATTAGGTAGATACATAAATAAGTAGACAGGTAGACATATAGGGAGATAAAGAGAAAGAAAGAAAAAGAGATAATATCATGCCTAGAATTATGAATGTTACCAAGTTTTAGTAAGATTAAAGGTAAACATGGATTAGAGAAGATTTTTTTTAGATAGTAGTTAAAGCTTAAAGGTCCACAGAAAAAATTGTCTCTGCAAGAAGCAAATGATAAGAACACATATAGCTTTTGTGTACACACTGATATAAGAGCTCCACATGCACAGCGCTCTAAAGAGGACCTCATACTGGGAAATATCTGTAACAGATCCCTTGCATTCACTCGAAATGAAGTGTGGTATCAATAAAAATATCAATATGAAGAACAGTAATTGAAAAAAGAAATAACAAAATACTCGAAAATATGCGATTGTTATTTAATTAAAAAAAAAAACAGTAAAAGTTGAGAACCAAAAAACGTCTGTACTATACTTCAAGAATAGCAAGAACTGACAGCGAATACAGTGAATATTATCAGCTTTCATTATTTGTACATGTTATTTTTTTTATACCACTCATACCAGGGTCTCCAGAATGGGTTGAAAACAAACCCAACAATTTATTCCTATCTGGTTATGTTCCTTGACTTTCTCTCCCTCTGCCTCTCTCATTCTTTCTTCCTGTGTATTTGTCTGACTCTCTTTCTTTCTCTCAGAACGCTGTAGGAGTAACAGTGAGCGTTAAGAAATACAGGTTGGTAATGATGATCAGAAAGTTACAGAGGGAGCAAACCAAGCAAGTTTTCAACATAAATTACAACTCGCTTCTGGCGCCTCTGATGGGCAGGTGTCAGCAGCTGGTTCTGGGTGAGTTACATCCGTTTCACCTGGACAGTTGTTGAGAAATACTGAGGTGACATGGACCAGGCATATTATAACATAGCAGCAGACTTTTGCATGGTAGACCTAGCAGTCTAATATGCACCAAGAGAAAATAGAGTTACACCATCACAGACAATCTTGATCATTCAGTGTAGGGTTAATTCAATTGCAGGTATACTATAACTGGAAGTTTATATATGTGTCTAGCCATTAAACAAAAAAAAAAACAAAAAAATGGCAACCAACAAAAGCACAAAAAAGTGACAAAAAAGTTAAAAAGCCACTATGGAGTAAAAATGCATGTTAGCTAAAAACACTGTAGATTTGTTTGGAAAGGATTTTTCACCAAGACTAAACTATACTAGTTCCATTCATAGGAAATTTTTTTTTTCAATCTTTAGTGATGTTTTCTATTTAAACAATAACACTCATTAGTTTTGCTCCCTTATTTCAGGCAGTTAGAACTCATCTCGTGAAAGATAGAAACAAGAACAAAAGTACAAAGATATCAAGCAAACATTCATGTGAATTCAAAGAAGCAGGAAGACAATTAACAAAGTATATCTGCTTCAAAAGAATCAATTCCACAAAAAGCGGTAAAAGTTTCATGAAAAAAATTTGATCTACGCAATCTACTACGACAAGGCTTTGGTAGCAAAACTAGCGACTTCAGCTACAAAGTCAGAGGACAAGACATATTGACATAGCTGATGCTACATTCATACAATATGACGAAGATATGGAAATCTTTATGTTTATGGATCATGGGATACCTCTGGCGTAATTTCTGTCCAGCTTCACAAAAGCTATAGGTTTGAGGGGAGTAAAGGAAATAAATATTATTTATTTTGAAAACATTGAACTTCTGGTAATAGAAATTCACAAAAGAAAACGCTTCATAAACTTTTTAAAGAAGAAGATGATTATAATAATAATAATAATAATAATAATAATAATAATAATAATAATAATAATAATAATAATAATAATAACAATAATATGATAATCATCATCATCATCATCATCATAATCACCACCAATCCCAATCATGATCATTTTGATAAGTTTGATACAAAAGTTTCAAAGCTATTCATATAAGTGCACAATATTAACATCTAAATACCACTTTATAGATGGGACCCGAATCAACCTCAACTAATGGGTTAAAATTATGCTTCACAAACAGAGAATTATAAGAACAGCCAATAATAGAATTGCTGGGGATAAAACACTTTTCTTAGAATAAGAACAACAATATTACAAGTTCATAAGCATGCAGTGCACTGCTTCGGGTAGGCAGATAAATAAGACTGTCACGTGAAAACAAGATCCGAAGTTATGTACAAACCATCAAGATCATGTCCCCTGAAGACTTCAACAATGACGTCAGAAAGTCCTTTTGGACTTTGAAATGTTCATGTGCAGCTACAGTGCCACGACTAGTTAACTCTATTTGCCTCGATGAGGAGGACAGCAATACATGATACAGATTAAAGTGTAGAAACTCAACAAAACTCACAGGCTGACGACATCAGAATAATCATGTGACAACCATTGTTAAGCTCTATAGGTATTTTGTTAATGATGGGAGATACATGTGATCATTCATCAGTGACCTACGTGATAAAGTCTTGACAACCACAAAAAAAAAAAAAAAAAAAAGAGTGTATTGCCTATCACAAGTCATGCTTGAGCTACAATGAACAAAATATATCAGTAATCAATGGAAAAGAAAAATGTGGTTTTATTTACCTGGATCGTTGACAATCGGAATGTTGTTGCTGATGTACGCCGCTGTCAGCGCTTCCAGATAGTCATGCTGAAAGGAAAATGATAGACTTTAAGTGAGTATACTAAGTGGAGGCATTAAACCATGCCTAAATTCTGTTGTGTGGATGATTCAATCCTTGAAGAATATACGTTTTACCATGCAAGCAAAAATTGTTTGCAATTTAAATCTCAACTATTGATCTTTCAATGTAATGGAACTGAAATATGGAAGTGGTCACGGTAAACCGCCACAATTGACCAGCTGATCTAGAAATATCATAAAAAAATTCAATTAAGCTTCCTTGACCATGTAGGCTCACAGAGCAGGATGATTTGATAGGGTCTGGTTGAAATGTTTGCCTTTAGAGTAGATGGCATGAAATAAAGCGAAGAAGCCACCTATAGCTCACTTCTCCTCCAAGCCACATCCCACTCTTGGATAATTATTTACCTAGAATGACACTCAGCTTGCAATTATGCACAACCAGAGAGAAATTGAAGTAGAGAAAAATGCAAAAAGGAAAAGATATGTTAAAATAAGCAACATGACAATTATAAGCAGTATGATGATTGCGATGATGACATTGCTGACTCTGATAAAGCAGAATGAACTGCGGTGACAGATATATTATCCTTATCAATATCAAAATAAGAACACAGTTAAAACAAGAGGACATTTGATAAAATTACAGGATACAGCTTATCCACGATTCTCATTTAATGACGGTGATATCACTCGATAATAATATCATGATGGATGAAAAAAACCTCTCACCTTTGACTTTTACTCACCCGTTTCTGCTGCTTTTCTTCAAATCGCTCCTGCACAAAAACTGGAATTCCTGTGTTAGATCTGTCATCAATAGATCTAGGCCGCTTTGGACTGTTTGATGTGTACCGGATTGGCTGACCTTGAACCTGAGAAAAGATCAAATCAAGGGATATTTGTATGTCCAACTTAATCCCAAAAAGCAACCATCTTAAAAAGAGAGAAGAGCTATCACGTCCCCTCTTCTAACTAATATAATTATGATAACCATAGTTCATCATCCTTCTAGAACGAGTTAATTCTAACAAGACATTAATGCTTCAAAGACATAAGACATCTTGCTCTGAATAATGTTAAGAGTTAGGAATAGAACTCACCACTTTACGCAATGAAACTTTAATATTGAAGATTCTGTATGATTTTTATGTGCCACAAATAGAAAAGAAAGCGTGTGTTCCCTTAAAGTAGTTTTAAAAACATTTAAACTCGCACGTTCTTTGAAAATTCAACCTGTGTTTTAATGTAGACTGACCTTTCCCATGTCCGGCTTGAGGGGCTTCACCTGGTTGTTTCTGAGGCGTTTGTCATCCTGAGGTTCAAAGGTCACACAAACACAAATTAACCAGAAAAAAAATTTTTTTTTTTAATCAAATTTTAAAAACGTCTGGCTTTGCAGTTTCTTCTATCTCACTTTGAGGCTTGTTTTGAGAAAAAAGAATTTTCAATCTTGTTGGAGTCTCATCTTTCTCTTCAGATTATTGTTCAACATGTTGTATGTATGATTCTCGATCAATCAATCAATCAATGGACCAACTAATCAAATCACAGCAAAGTAGAAGTTATTCGTAGTTTCTTTATCTTTAAAAATGCGAAGACCTGATACATGAGTCTACTGTAGATCCAAAGAGAAGTATTTAATTTAAATCGATATAACAATCAGTCAATGAATCAACCAATCAAAAGATCAATCAATAGAAAAATTTAAGAAATTAAGAACAATATGATCTTGAATAAATACAAAATAAGTAAAAAAAAGATAGAAAGAAAAGTCCACACAAGTTGAGAGAGTGACTTTTTGTTCTTCCATCATTGTTGACTAACCTGCGGGGCAGCCAGTTTCTTCAGCTCATCCTTGCGAGCTCTGTCTCTGTCTCTCTTGCTTTTCAGCTTTTTCTTCTTGGGCTGGGATGATAGAAGAACAGTTGGGATTTTTAGAACTCTAGGAGTCAAGTATACCAAAAGTTCAGCTCTTTAAAATTATATTTTTGTTAAAGGAAACTGTGTTTAGCAAACAGTAATAATGATGGTAAGGATTATGGTGACTATACATCTATATGATGATTATGACAATGGTGACTGTTTGTTACTGCTATAATTGCAATGGTTATCAAAAGAAAGATGTTTTTTTAAATGATCAAGATTTAAATTGTCTTAACAAAGTATATATTGCAATGTCTCATATTTTTTTTTCAAAGGCCATTAGAAATTTAATACTTCTTATCACATATTTTCAAGCATATTATCAATTGTTAATTAATTCTACCATCCTTATGAGCTAAAATCTCTTCATATTATCGAGTAAAAACTAAAATTGACTATATAAACAAAATATTATTCTTTACAGAATAAAAGAAATAAGAGTAGCAGCCTTCCACAAAAAAACCCAAAAAACATTAAAATATAAAGAGAGATAATAATTTGCAAAGGGACAGCAACTTGTCAGAAGCGCTCAATTTAAACTCATGGAATTTCTTTTTTATCTCTAGACAGAGACACAAGAGTCTTAACATTATCTACAAAAATTTGACTGGTTATATCATGATGCTGGGAACCAAAAAAAAAATTCGGGCAATTATACATCACTACTGCTAAGATAAAGTTAGCAATGGAAGAATTATTACTATTACTGTTACAACAGATCAAGCTATCGCACCCCTAAAAAATCGAAATTGATCAAATCAATCCTTTTTATGGATAAAAATTACCGGCCTTGTCAAATATAGTAAATTATTTTTGTTCATTTAAATATGATAAAACCTTTACACAGCACAATGTTAATCTGCAAGGGCAGAGGTCAGTTAACTATAAGTAATTGCTACTTTCAAACTTTAGAAAAAAATTCTCAAAATGAACACACAAATTCGTTATTTCAAACAAAAAGAAAAAAACAAAAGAAAATTTATTAAAAAAAAAACAAAAAACAATCTCATGCCTGTATAGACATCAAGTTCAACAAAATAAAATAATACACTACAAAACATTTGAGTCAATGCAGATCACTTCAAACAAGTTATTTTGAGAAACAAAGTGTAAATAAATAAAAATTCATAGATTTCAATAATTTCGGAACATTAACACTTCACAACTATTCACCTTATTGCTATGAAAAACACCTTTAAAAATTTATGAAAGGAAACACACAAACACGTACAAACATTTAAAAAAAAATTAGCAAACTACAAAATGAGATAAATACAAAAAACTTTAAGTTTGCTAACTAGCAAGAAAACATGACATCATTAATGGGAAGACCATCAGGGATTCTTCCTTCTAATTTAACAACACACTCTACACTCTACACCACCTGTAAGTTTCAATGTCAAAAATAGAGGACATAACAGAAATCGCTCTAATATATAAATTTAAAATCAGCCAACAATTTTGCATGAGTTATGTATATTCATTTTTTTCTCTTCTTATTAAATGGATTCTGATAAATTTTGAGAGTGAGCCTTTAAATTACATACTCTGAGACTTTATATTATTTGATTGAGCACAAAAAAATGTGAAACATTTGTTCCATCTTAGAGAGACAAGTAAATCATACCAGCAATAACTTTGAAAGGCAAAAGCCTTTCCGATATCCTGTGGTCAAACTGGCATATGAACACAACTAGCATAGACTACAAATTATGTGATTATTAGCATAATATTCTGGTTCTAGAGTACCCAGTCTTCATCAAAACAGTGACAAGGCGCACGAAAATGGTGAGTTGGAATATGAGGCCCTCGAGCCGGCCGGCGTCTTCTGACCTGGACAGGTCAAAAGTCAAAGATAGAAAGGAGATTTCAAAGCAAGGAAGAGAAAAGCAGTGGAAGAAAAAGTTGTTGCTTCAAAAACAAAAAATTCATTTGATCCTGTGGTCAAACTGGCATATGAACACAACTAGCATAGACTACAAATTATGTGATTATTAGCATAATATTCTGGTTCTAGAGTACCCAGTCTTCATCAAAACAGTGACAAGGCGCACGAAAATGGTGAGTTGGAATATGAGGCCCTCGAGCCAGCCGGCTTCTTCTGACCTGGACAGGTCAAAAGTCTAAGATAGAGAGGAGATTTCAAAGCAAGGAAGAGAAAAGCAGTGGAAGAAAAAGTTGTTGCTTCAAAAATAAAAAATTCAGTCGCGAGGTTAATATGACAACCATCACCATAATGTCACCATTTGGTTGATATGAAGTATATCCACACATAGAGAAGACATGAATGTGTTACAGTTTACAATAACTGCACTCACTCTTCAGTAAAACAGGAAATGTTACACACACACTAAATCTAAGCATTTATCAAATAAGGGAATGATCTCTCATTGTATCCACTGAAAGATTTCAGCAGTGAAAAAAAACACCAAATCAAAAACCAATTTAAAAGTTTTAAGCAAAGCATGAACTAAATTACCAGATTTTTGTCCCTCAAACTAGCAATAAATACACATAGTCAACTTACTCCTTACAGTGTTTGAAATCCTGTGACTCTTAAAAAGCCAACAATTTAAAAGTCTAAAATTTTGAGTGAATAAAGCTGATAAGTTAGATATTTTCATAGAGCATGCATTGTTAGATCTCATGCACACATTTTATTATTCTTGCTTGTGAAAAAAAAATACGAAGGAAGGTAAAAGAAACACAGAAATATTAGAGTTATAAGTTATGATAATGTTAGGGTTGCAAAGACAAAAACAACAGTTTTCACAGCAAAACCTCATGCAACCTACATCATTCAAAACCTGAAAAACAATAAGAATTAGAAAAGAGTGATGTAAAGACATTTCTGTACCATAATTGTAAGTTTTCCTGAACAAGAAGAAACAATTTTGTTTCATGGACAATAAAGATGTGCAACAAAAAGCATATAAGTTTTAAATTAGGGTGCAGATTAAATATCTAAGGTGCAATTAGCTGGTAATAGAATCTGTGATCAAATTGCATGAATTAAGTCTAAAGAATGAGGTAGATGAATTGGTCTATGGACGCAGCTATGAAACACTGATAGAGAAACTGTTATTGCACAAATCCAAATAAATTACATGAAAACATCAGCCTTGCCCTTCTACTATCTCTGAACTAGTATCGAATCAATTTACTGAAAGATAAAAAAATTAAAACTTTTCTTTGTTCAGCCCCTAATGGGCATTCGCTAGCTGTTCAAAACTTCATAATTAATAAGTGCAGCTGAGCCACACACCATTTTCGTATGTATAGTAAATCTCTGTTTTATAAGATATCCTCCTGGACTTCAGTTGTCCCGAGTGTTCTTCCTACTGCCTATGCATTCTTATTTTTCACTCTCATGTGGTAAGTCAAGTATAGAAGTAATCCTGATTGTAACAAAGAGTGGATGAAAACTAGACATTTCAAAGTCAGTTCTTTATTGCTGGTTTTAGTTTATATATTCGCTTAATCTCTTCCAAATTGCCTTATTGAAAGAGTATGACCATCTAGAACCCGATACAATTTTATCATTACAATCATCACATTTCTTACCCTGGCTGCAGCATATTGAAGATGAACCGGGGGTCCGTCTGAAACATCACTGTCTGATCCTCCAGTGCTGATACAAAAATAGAACAACTCAGGATTATATTCATAGCATTGAATTCAACACAAAACAAAAACAGCAGCAGCTGTAACAACAACATCAACACCAGTAACAACAACAATAATAACACGTCTATTGTTGGACCAACCACATGTGCTCAAATCTTATGTAGGATATTTTTTCAAGCTTTGGTTTCAGTTTGATCTATTTGTATGTGTTGGACCTATTTGTCTTCCCCCTCCCACCGCCCACCCTCTAAAATAAACCAGGATGTAAATTCAAAATTTAATCTCTCATGCAAGATTTTGTTCACCACAACAGCTTATATATATTTCAGATCACCACAGAACAGTTATTGGTAGGACATTGTTTACCAGGATTCAAATTCACACGCTTTTCTAAGGGCAGGTACCTGATTGCCAAAATAGGTTCTGGAAAACTATGTGATTTTTTTTAATGGTGGTTACAGTATGAGGCGTTGATGTTCTAGAGCCAAAACTGAGTGGAACTGAGTGGAACATGTCTTGGAAGTGCTGGCCGCTGTGACTCTTCACCTTCCATATAACCCAAGAGCCAATACATCAGAAAAGCAAGAATCTTTGTTCAATGTTTTTTTTAATGTTTGTTTCTCTACATGTATATCAGTGTGTCTGTTTGATTGACCTACCTGGACTCTGTATCAGTGGACATAATGTCCATGCTATCCACCGCGTCAGGCTGAAGACCCTTCTCAGCTATCTTGGTTATGATCTCCATCTTATGTTTGTCCTCAAGGTCAGCCAGAATTTTGGTGTACTGAACAGAAATCAGATAGAAATTCTTCGAATACAACCCAAACAAATACTTAAGTAAAAAGAAAAAGACATTTCTATTGCCTTGTTACCAATAGACCTGTTACATTAGTGTGTGTAATAGCAGAACATGAGATAATGACAGGGAAAGTAACAGAAGAAAAATGTCTGCCATGAAAAGCCACCATATGGATATTTGCATACTATTATAAAGACAAATAATAAACCAAACTTCAAGTTGAAACACATCCCTTTAAATTTCAAATCAAAAGCTACACTATCAGGATCCATCTCTTTTGGTCGAGTCTCTCCAAGCAATGTGCAAAGTAAATAGAAAGTGTCAGGTTATTTTAAGGCTTAAAACTAGAGTGAAACATTTTTTGTTTACGGATTACATACAAACAGAAATTGGCACTGCTTTACCCTGCATATCTTTAACTGTATAGAACTTGAAAACAAGAGCAGTAAAACAAAAATAACACAAAATTTGAATGCTATTAAATTATTACATTCATGCAACTTACATTCAATTTAATTTTTCATAATTAAAAAATAAAGTGAATAATGATAAAATAATATAATTCAAGCTTTGCTGGAACATAACAAAAATGACTGGGCCCATAAAATTATCAAAAGTGCAGTTATGTATGGCAAGAGAACAAAATCATTCATCTTGCAGCAGTGATACATTTTGTACAAGCTGAAATATGAAAAATCCCAAACTAAAAATAAACAAGATGATAAGCAGTCTTTGCAGCATTCAAACAATTTCAAAATACATGAACAAACCAAAGGAGGGGAAAAATTAAATGAAAAAATATATATTTTGATGAAATAAATGAAATTTACTTCCATAGGAAAAAATAGAATGTCAAGAATAAGCTGAACAATATATAACCTAGTGCAATGTAGCATAGAACTTTAAAAAAATGACCTCCTATGAAATGAAAAGAAGTGCACAAAAGTAATCTTTTCCCAAAATTTATTAGGTGGGTGTGGTACCATGAGTCCTCCTGTCTTCTCACTATGTGCTTTATCCACATATTACGCAACTTATAACTAGGCTTGATGTAACATTAATTCTACACTACAGATATCAAACAAGTAAGGTATGATACTTTACAACAATGAAAAGAGTTAGTACGAGACTGGGTCCATTACCAGTAGCAGAGATCCAAGCCAGTGGAACACAGTTTGGCACAAGCAAGCAGAAGATAAGATAAAGAAAAATATCCAGAAAATGACAAAGGAAAAAGGTGGGTTTTTTTAAATATTAGATAACAGATTTTGATCTTAGATGGGCGTGTAAATTTGGTTTTGAAAAAAAAAAAATTAGAATGGTTAGAGCAAAACGTGCATGGAATTCACAGCAATTCACATGACAAGCTCATTTATTCTAACTTAAATGTGACAATATGGGAAGTTTTTGGAGAGGAAAGTATATTAGTTTTTAGAATACTAATACTTTGAGTCTCATTATATCCAATACATTCCTTTGATCATTTGATAGTAAGGGAAGTCTTTTCAAGGAGGTTTAGGTAAAAAATTGATTGAAAGTTAGAGTTATGGATTTAAACGTTTGACAAAAGTTAAGTGTTGATAAAAATTACATAAGTGTACAATGAGTGTTGTGTTAGGTAACAAAAATTAATTATAATCAGGTGTAACGTTTCAAGCAAAATGTGGGAGGGTAAAAATAGTAAGTCAATCCCAAAGTCCTGATATATATATATATATATATATATAGAGAGAGAGAGAGAGAGAGAGAGAGAGAGAGAGAGAGAGAGAGAGAGAGAGAGAGAGAGAGAGAGAGAGAGAGAGAGAGAGAGAGAGAGAGAGAGAGAGAGAGAGAGAGAGAGTGAGAGAGAGAGAGAGAGAGAGAGAGAGAGAGAGAGAGAGAGAGAGAGAGAGAGAGAGAGAGAGAGAGAGAGAGAGAGAGAGAGAGAGAGAGAGAGAGAGAGTGAGAGAGAGAGGGAGGGAGGGGAGTAATTTTTTGGACAATATAATAAAATAGTTACTGAGAAATGTCAAAAGGTCAAACAACAGTGCAAACACATTTAGCTCCACATAAAATGTTAATTGTAAGAAACACATTTCTCTCAAACAGGGATAGATATCAGATTGAAGGAGCTCCTTATTGTGCGCAATGAATTGTAAAATATTTTAAGGACTTTCATGAAACTTTCAAGAATGTCAAGAAATTGAAGGGTGTCTTTAGATTAAGCAAGTTTAAATCTAGACATTAGTAAAATATGCAGATACATATAATTTCACTCACAAGATCAAACAATAGGCAAAAATGAATTTTTTTATAAATTAAAAAGAGTAAAAAATGGGTAAGATTCATGAATTACAAGGTAATAATTATTATTCTCTCAACAATAATTCCATGAAAAACAGAAAACAGTTTTGAAGTCACTATTTAAGCTTCAAAATCATCAAACCTTCTTTGCAATAGACAAATTACCGACCAATATTCAATAAATAAATGAATGATGAAACGCAGTCTTTGAAAGAAAAATAAAATGTAATAAATCAGCTAAACATCCAGCCAGCCCAACCTTTGTGTTATCTGGATCACAATAATCCAGCAACGTGTCACAGAAGTGGTAGCCCATCATCTCAAAGTCATGCTGATTGAAGTGGAAGCCCTTCTTCTTGCCCAGACTGGAGCCGCAGAAAGTTGCCTGGGAGACAAAGGAAGGAACAAAGGGCACATCAATACTACACGCTTTTCAAAAAAATACTATTTGTTAAAATACGTCATCATGATCTTTTTAACTTGTAAATGTAAACTGTAACAAGGATAAATCTACAAACAGGATTAATGCTTATCAAATGTGCCGACAATCTTCTTACATTTAATAAACTAGGTCATTATTTCCCCTGGCCTTTACAGTGTGAAGTGAGCTGGTGTCTCCCTTCTAAACACACATTAACTCACAATCATACACATAGTCTGTCTGTCAGTCTCTCTCTCTCTCTCTCTCATACACACACAAAGACACGACACAAGAATAAACAATGAACCCATTCTTTATGGAAAGAGCTGCTGAAAACAAGACCTATTATTGCTTGTTTGAAAGAGGGTTGTAAGCTTGAACACCTTTCCACACATATTGCAAAAACCATTTTTTAATTCCAGGAAGCCAATGTCCCTTTATGCCTGTTTGCCTAAAAGCACATCTGTGCAGGCCACAGTGTAACATCTGCCTCCTCACCTCCATTGTGTAGCTGTTCTGAACTCCCATATTCCATATCACCACTCGGCCTGTACCCTCTTTGCTCTTTTGCACTTTGAACTTGCATGATTTAAAACAAAACTGGAAAGTAAAACAGTGAAGAACATTATGAAATAAACAGTTGTGAAGAATACTAAAAATAATTTGATATTTGGTAGCTGTGTTTGTAAAATGGCAGAGAGGAAAAATTTGTCTTGTGATTAAACTTGCCATAAAGATATAAAGTTTTCTGGAATTACAGAACTTAACATTCCTGTTTTTTTAGTGGTTTTTTTTGGCCCTCAGATGTGAATTATCAGTCTAAGGTAATCTTAACATAAAATAATAAAGAACACACCCTCACAGCTTGATTACCATAGATCATTAGATGACATCGAAAAAACCTAAGAACAGCATGTCAAAAGAAGATGTATGTGGTTCTACAGTTGTTTCAATTGAAAAATAATAATAGTAGTAGTAGTAATAATAATAATAATAATAATAATAATAATAATAATAATAATAATAATAATAATAATAATAATGATGATAATAATAATAATAATAATCCTAACTAATAATGTACACTTTTTTATACCATCATTTAAATTGAAAACTAAATAAAAAAAAGAAGCATAGAGTGTTGTTACCTTCTCTGGACTGTTTTTGCTAAGCATCGAAGGAAACACTCGTTCATGAAACTTGCGGTTGTTGTTACTGCTGCTACCACTGTAGTTGCTGATGCCATTGGTCGGATGCTGTTCGCAGCCATAGATGAACACATTTTGGCGTCGGCTGTGGCCATGGAGGTCACAATAAACTATGATGCTTCTCTCCATCAGAAGCCTGGACGCCATAAAACCAATCAAATATAATGATGATTAGCGCACAAGCAATGATTTTTTCTCCTTTTCATGAAAAATATTGTCAACCATTTTACAATTCACATTATTCATTGTCTGATTTGTCAGAGCTAGAATGTCATAGCAATCAAGTAGGTATAAACCAGGATGATAATGTATGCATTCGGATCTATATCCACTAATGATGTGAGTTCTTTAGATGAGGAAACAACTTGCTAAGTAAACCTTAGTATTTTCCTTACACCACGTTTTTTCTAATTCAAATCTTTCTACCAATCTACTGCCTCTTGAATTAGTACAGCATGTAAATGGAGGCGAGTTGCTTTCTGCAGAAATTTAAGAGACTATTATAACCACATGGTAAGCACATTTTTAAAGAAAAACTGTAAAGGGAAAATGTTTTTATAACTATGTTTAGTGTTTTACTCACATGCTAGGCAATTTGATTCTTTTTCTTCCATCCCAAATTAGTTTTTAAACAAACTTGCATACAATATATCCTCCGAAAATATTAACTAATTTAAGTTTACACAGCAGCTCCATCACCCCTCAATTTCTCCTCAACAAAATCCCTATTACTATCACTTACTTGCGTATCAAAGACTTTGTGTGATAAAC
Organism: Elysia crispata; assembly: GCA_033675545.1. Lineage (NCBI taxonomy): Eukaryota > Metazoa > Mollusca > Gastropoda > Plakobranchidae > Elysia > Elysia crispata. The sequence goes on along the minus strand of JAWDGP010003957.1, from coordinate 154,812 downwards.
AGAAGGGTAAGCATCTTTAAGGGAGGTCTTGTAGTTTCTGTTGAGGTCCCTGCCTGCCAGGGAGCACCTGTAGTTTCCAACAACCACACCATCTGGATTCAACATTGGCACTACTTTGAAGATGAACGTGTCCCTCAGAAGCTGTGGCATGCAGAAGTGAGACAAAAGAAACATGTAAGATGAACAGTCTCACAGTGAACTGTTAATTCCTTATCCAAATACAATCTTTCAGTGGGATTGGAAAAACAATTACACTTATGAGAGGTATTTTGTGTTGTATATCGTTATCCATTCCTACCTTAGCATCTGGAGAGTTTCCAGTGACAAAGTCCAGAAAACCTTTCATCATCCAGCTTGCATTGCTCTCCCCTGGGTGGACTCTGGCTGTCACAACCACTGCTTTCTTGTGCTGGTATGGGATACACAGGAAGGAAATAGTGATGCTGTTCATGAAACAGCCATGTAAAGTGGAAGGTCCTGAATAATTAACCTGCTCCCTAGTTCATTCCAATCACTTTTGTAACGCTATAATTATATATATTGATCTATTTTGACATCATCAGTATAGTGGTATAATAGAATTTAACCTGTTCTCCATGTTATTTTGGTTACTTTTGCAAGGCTGTAAAAATATCGATATACTTTTACATTATCAGTACAAAAAGATAACAAGGTATTTGTCTGACCTTCATGTCTTCAGGATTCTGTGATGATGAGGTAATGGTCAAGACATAGACCAGATTTCCTGCAAGAGTTCGACACAGGACACGTTGCTTGCAGATCCGAGACTTTATTGGGTCATTGGTCAGTTCTAACAGATAATCCTGGATACATAATTGTAAAAAAAGGATAATGTCTGTAAAAAATGTCAGAGCATTAGTTTCCATGCATGTTGCACCCTTAATTTCATTTAGTTTTGTTTGAAATATTAAGAATCTTGAGGATATACAAGTAACTCTTTCAAGTATCCTAGAAGTGAAATGCTTATTTTTAAAAATGCATTAATTATTTAAATATAGAAGCTAAGTCAATAATGGCGACTCTAAAACACGCTAAAAGATAGCTTCTCACTTGGAGATCTGTGTGTGTGTGTAAGGGTAGCAATGGGAGATGTAGACAGTAGCTGCTCACTTGCAAATCTGTGTGTGTAAGGGTAGCAATGGGAGAAGTAGACAGTAGCTACCCACTTGCAGATCTGTGTGTGTAAGGGTAGCAATGGGAGAAGTAGTCAGTAGCTGCTAACTTGTAGATCTGTGTGAGTGTAAGGGTAGCAATGGGAGAAGTAGACAGTAGCTACTCACTTGCAGATCTGTGTGTGTGTGTAAAGGTAGCAGTGGGAGAAGTGGACAGAAGCTGCTCACTTGCAGATCTCTGTGTGTGTGTGTGTGTAAAGGTAGCAATAAGTAGTCAGTAGCTGCTAACTTGCAGATCTGTGTGAGTGTAAGGGTAGCAATGGGAGAAGTAGACAGTAGCTGCTCACTTGCAGATCTGTGTGAGTGTAAGGGTAGCAATGGGAGAAGTAGACAGTAGCTGCTCACTTGCAGATCTGTGTGTGTGTAAAGGTAGCAGTGGGAGAAGTGGACAGAAGCTGCTCACTTGCAGATCTCTGTGTGTGTGTGTGTGTAAAGGTAGCAATAAGTAGTCAGTAGCTGCTAACTTGCAGATCTGTGTGAGTGTAAGGGTAGCAATGGGAGAAGTAGACAGTAGCTGCTCACTTGCAGATCTGTGTGAGTGTAAGGGTAGCAATGGGAGAAGTAGACAGTAGCTGCTAACTTGCAGATCTGTGTGAGTGTAAGGGTAGCAATGGGAGAAGTAGACAGTAGCTACTCACTTGCAGATCTGTGTGTGTGTGTGTAAAGGTAGCAGTGGGAGAAGTGGACAGAAGCTGCTCACTTGCAGATCTGTGTGTGTGTGTGTGTAAAGGTAGCAATAAGTAGTCAGTAGCTGCTAACTTGCAAATCTGTGTGAGTGTAAGGGTAGCAATGGGAGAAGTAGACAGTAGCTACTCACTAGCAGATCTGTGTGTGTGTAAAGGTAGCAGTAGGAGAAGTGGACAGAAGCTGCTCACTTGCAGATCTGTGTGTGTGTAAGGGTAGCAATGGGAGAAGTAGACAGTGGCTACTTACTTGCAGATCTGTGTGAGTGTAAGGGTAGCAATGGGAGAAGTAGACAGTAGCTGCTCACTTGCAGATCTGTGTGTGTAAGGGTAGCAATGGGAGAAGTAGACAGTAGCTGCTCACTTGCAGATTTGTGTGTGTAAGGGTAGCAATGGGAGAAGTAGACAGTAGCTGCTCACTTGCAGATCTATGTGTGAGTAATGGTAGCAATGGAAGAAGTAGTCAGTAGCTACTCACTTGCAGATCTGTGTGTGTGTGTAAGGGTAGCAATGGGAGAAGTAGACAGTAGCTACTCACTTGCAGATCAGTGTATGTATAAGGGTAGCAATGGGAGAAGTAGACAGTGTCGTTATCATGAGCCATCTTGACAGTCCAGGTCACAGAGTAAAAGTAGTGGTCTCCCCTGCCCTGCTCATATCTGTAGAGACAAAACAGGAAAATCCTTGATCCTAACGCTTGATTGACTTTAAAAGAAAATGTTTGTGAACACAGTTCACCATGACCAGTGATAATATGGCTTGTGATCATGGTGGGACTGTTAGCCATTAAACAATGGAGTTTCTGATTTGCTTAAAGATTCCTAAAAAAACTTGAAGTGACAAAAGGCAGCTCTATCTTAAAGGAAAAGTATACCTTTCTTCAAATTCTAATATTGAGACCTAGAGGTAAAAAGCATATGCCTATAAGTACCTGACAATTTTAATAAAGTAAATTGACTTGACATCAGTCTGAGCAGAATAACCATGGCACTTAATAGTTCCTAAATATATTGAAGAGGAAGCCAGATAGCATGCTTTTAGAGTTAATCAGCCACTAGTCTGAGAAAATTCAGAAGAATGAGGACAAATTCTTCCATAAATAAAAGTGAATTTTGTGTAGGATTTCTGTAAGATGGTTGTTGCTGTGGCTTGTAAACTGATCATATCTGACATATTACCAAAAGCCTGGGTTTGGCTTATAGAGAAGATTCTGTACTCTAAAGTCTGTCCTTTATCACCACACAATAATGTGAACGTACCTGACATTGTTTCTGTAGTATTTGATGTTATTCCCTGCCCTCCGCCAGCCGATCTTATTCAATGCGGCCTCCTTCTCACTATACATTACTGGTCGCATGCCATCGTTGTATAAGCTGTCAGGCTACAAGTATCGGAAATAAAAAAAAAAAGCAGAAAAACATAATAGTTGTTTAACTCTTTGAGTCCATGCCCCAAATTCACCTTTGGACGGAAGCCTTAAAAGGAAGTGTTTTACGGTGCAGGAGTTATTAATTTTATTTCCTTACAGTGTAATTATTATGAATATATATTATATAGTGTAGTATATCATATTGAAGGTAATTGAATAAATTTTATGGAAGTAGTAAGTGTGTCCCCAGTCGGTGTAAGTCGTTTTCACTTTGTATAGTTGGCAATAAAATAAAAGCCTCTATAAAGAGTTTATCTAGCGGCCACAGGCTACGGACGCTCATCCAAAACTGAAACTAGATCGACCGTACTCTGCAGCAGCTCGGATTCAAAGAGTTAAATAGTGGTTCTGACAATTCTGAGGATGCTTCCTCTCTAGATTACATTGAAATGAAAATAAATTACCAAGAAAGCTTCAAGTGGAAAAGTGGTCTTTATCCCAAACAAATTAGGATCTTCACAAAGGTTTTGAAATATTCATATATTATTTTGATTCATGGTTACAATTACTTAGACTGATTCTTCTATTGATCTTTTTATTCCTTAATTTTTTTTTATTTGAAAAGATAATTTAATCTATTTTTGCTTCCAACAGATTTTGTTTTCATTCCACCACTAAAATGACAGTTTCTACATCAACTCCTAGATCTCAGAATTTTGACTTGTCTGCTGGTTAGTGTGAGTTGGGTATCAATATTCAATATGAACAAGGAAATTAAAAAAACAAGAGACTTTTTTTTTCTAAATATATGTACCTATATAACATTTGTTTACCTTCATGAGATTTACTATGGTGAAACGGTACTCCTTGTCAGCCCTTGTGTTGTTGACTCTGAAGTAGAACCATTGAGTATGTTTGTTGGTGTAGAGATCGTAGCGGAGCCAAAGCTCATACTCGTCTTCCCCTCTGTAAGAAAGAGAGAATGTATTAGAGAAGAAAATTAAAGTAATACTTTTTTCGATACTCGAAGCCAACATAACATGTACAATAGTTGTTCCATAATTTCTTTCTTCTGATTTCTCTCAGAGCCTTCTGTGGGGGACCCACCAGCTCAGTTACATGTGATTATAAAAAAAAATAACCTCCATACCAATTTCAAGGCAGTAAGGAACCTTTGAGATTGTTGGCCTTAGGTTGCAGACATGTAAACATATATTCACTTTGTGTATCACGCAATTTATTAGAATTAAACATATACCATTCCAAGCCAAAAAGATTGATTGAAACATTCTTAAAATTTTAATTTGATTAGCATGATCTGATTTAGGTGTAAAAAGTCTGTGAAATATTTTCATTTACAAAGTGAAAGAAAATTGATTGTTAGGTTTTGTTTATTCTTCAAATGCAGGTAAGGGCACACAAAACAAGAAGGGAAAAAGCTGAGAAGACAGGATGGGTAGGCTCTAAGCAAAGTTATATATTGATCAGACAATGGAGAAGAGAATAAAATGAGAAAAAGACAGAAATAAAAAGAAAAGAAAACTTTTAAAAAAAATGTTTTATAAAATTAAAACTCACATCTGCACAGCTTTTCCTAGATTTCCGCTCTCAAAGCGTGACTCAAAGATGAGCGTTGTATCTGTGTCAGACTCCAGACCCACCGCACACGGGTCACACCCATTCCTTGATCCACCGACACGAGACTTCATAAACTGTGGAGGCACAGAAGCTGTAAAGGTCACTTGTTCACATATTTAGAAAGGTCACTGGACTAATTTCACACTTCACTACACATATTTCTGCTGAGAATATATACAACATTAAAAATACAATGCATTGGTTCATATCATATTTAATTTGCCCATAGGATAATAAAAATTTATTTCACTTGTGATAGTTGTATCTCTTAAGGAAGTTAATCATTAAGGGTTTACGTCTATGGAGAGGTGACACTAGGTCTGGTTTTAACTTCGAACAGAGGCTTATCTTCGAAATGGGTAATTTGTCCCCAGAGGGAATTAATCATTTAATGTCCAACACATCTTCTCTCAAGACTATTAGGTTTGAGGATCCATCGGATCTTTAATACAGCAATCTTTTTCCTTCATAGGGCTGCTCTTGGACACGGTTATCATGTACGCCACTTCCGAAGGTGCAAATTTCTGGATCTTTTTTATTCATCCCTCCATTTGCATTCGATGGCACCTTTTCATTGCGGAAGTGCGAAGCTTACCTTTGTTGCCAAGACGCTTTAGACGACTACATCATTTTAAAGATAAGTAGTAATATAATTCTATACTTTCTTCGTTACATATTCCTGCCTATTGTTGTTAAATTATTTAATTAATGTAAACATTTTTTCAGGAAATGTGGTCTACAGATTTCCTTTAAGCTATTGGCCTTGATTTTTATTTCCCCCCCCCCAATTCCTCTCTCTCTCTCTCTCTCTCTCTCTCTCTCTCTCTATCTATCTATCTATCTGTCTTTCTCTTTTTTTTGTACTCCCAATCTCCAACTATCATTTTCTTTCAGGTATAGTTTCATTAAATTCTTATCTCGTCAGCATACTTATCTTTTTGCAGTTTTATTTATTTGTTTCTTCATTCTTTCATACATAATGATTTAGTCAATTTTTTACAAAATATTTTTTAATTAGTGTTTTTATTTTTTTTCTCTATAAATATATATATATATATATATATATTTCTTTTGTGTGTTTGTGTGTGTGTGTAATTCCACAGTATTTATTAATTATTTATTTATTCATTTTTTTCCCCTTTTTTGGGTTGATCTTTCTATATAACCTTTTACATATTTATATACAGATAAATATATTTATATATAATTCTTTTTTTTTTTTTTTTTTTTTTACAGGTTTTACTTCAAATTTGTATATGTGAATATCCTTGTGTGATTTGTTGTTCTTGTTTTTGTGTCTGTTGAAGGCGCAAAGTTGAAAGCTAACGTGTTTCGTAATTTTTTGTACCTTTTGGAGCTGCACTCTACCTATTTTTGTTTTTTTTAACAATGCTTCACAACTATTCACAAAGCTCCACTGCGACATTCTACTTAATTGAAAACAATTTGCCAGTGTCATGAGATGTTATGCCCAAAGTCTAGTTGCTTTATTCTCAAAGTTTTTTGCAAAAGAAAAAAAAAGAAAACAAACTTATACTAACAAGATGAGAAATTAGATGGAAATACTCAAACTACACATATTTCATTAAATTTTTTTGAAAATAGTGCAGCAATATAAGTAAATCAATATTAGTAAAGACTATTTCATACTTCTGATCCTATAACCAACAACTTTGAACCATTTCTCAACTCACAAAACTGGAGTTAGTCTCGTAGCAAAAGACCACCCTGCCTCCATTAGCTTCACCGCGGACCATGGGTCGCTTCTCAAAACCAGCTATCCAGGACAGAAAATAAATGAACAAAAAATTTAACAAATCAGGAAAAGTGCTTCTAAGTAAAACACAACAATATTGCATAGATTTTATTGCCTAAAGAGACAGGAGCACAATAGCAGAGACTAGACCTATTGTCCTGAACTTATTTGCCATTGAGATATGAAATAAAAATCTAATATTTCTTTCAGTATGATACTTGAGCTGCAAAATGGTATTGATAAATAATTCTATAAATTAGATTGACACTGATGAGGACATGTGTAGGACCATAATCTTGATAAGATAGTGGGCAAAATGTAAAGCACAAATTAACTCACTGGTTTTGTAGAAGGGTTCTGGCTCTGGTGGGGTTGTCTGGATGTGCCTTATGCGCTCATTTAAGACCTGAAGATCAGACGGCCTGATGGGGAATGACAAAAGAAGAAGATAAAATTGATTAAGTGGCAGTTAAATCATTTGAAAAAAAATATCATAAAGAAAATGATTTTATGGTTTTTATTCTGTTTGATTACTGCGAGAAAAAAGGCAGAATGGCTGGATAGGATTTTTAATAAGAAAAAGCTCAAGATAAGATCCGACCTCACTATTATGCAGCTCTATATAAAATCTGATCTCACCCATCTAAAACTTGAAGTTAGATCCAAGCTCAACGATCTGTGGCCTAAAATGAGGCCCAGTCTCATCACTCTACATCCCAAGATAGAATCTGATTTAACAACTTCACAGCCCAAGCTGAGATTTGAACTCTTTACCCAATAATTTGCCGAGGGATCCAAATTCACTATCTAATAGCCTGACATGAGTACCTATCTCATATGTTAAAAGCTGGACTTGTCTCACCACCCTTTAGTATAAAAAACTCTCAGCCTTCACCATTTTTGAGACGCAGGATAGATGCTAGTGTTACCATATTCTAAGGTAAGATTCTTGTCTCACTACCCCATAATCTAAAATGAAATAATTTTAATTCAAGCACTCTTTAACCCAAGAAATGTCCAAATGAAGGCTAACCTACAGGCAAGGTGGACTTAATAATGTGTGAATGTGTGTGTGTTGAAGCAAAGAGACATCTAGGAATATGTCGAAAGATGGATGGTTAGGTATGGGTTGCATGGTTAGATGGGTAAGATTGTAATTTAGATAGATAAATAGCACGATAGATAAATTCATTTGATGGGGGGTAGAGAGAGAGAGAGAGAGAGAGAGAGAGAGAGAGAGAGAGAGAGAGAGAGAGAGAGAGAGAGAGAGAGAGAGAGAGAGAGAGAGAGAGAGAGAGAGCGAGCAAAGTAGCAAGAGCAATATTTGCTATGTCATGATTTATGACTTGGCTTTGTATCCTTTTTTTTAAAAAAGCTTATTAGAGTGATACAAAAGTGAAAATTGAAGTCTATAAAGTGTAATTTATTTAAAACGGATGAAGGATCCCTCATGATTTTAGTGTAGTCCACCAACGACAGTCCACAGAAAAAGAATACAAGAAATAAACTGAGAAAAGTATAAAAGAACAAAAGAGAGGAATGGAATAACCTTATGCAAAGAGAAGCATATGGCAACAATTATAGTGAATAGACGACTCATGCAAGGTTAAAGAAAGGGTGACAACAATAGGGATATAAATGTGGCATGGATTGTAAAAACAATTGTATCAAGGAAAAAATTAACAGCTTAGACGATCAATATTAACACAGTTCTGGAGCATACCATCTAGCAGCTTGCTGAGGTCCAAGCTCCTTGTTCAAGGCATACAGACTTCTAGGTTCTCGTAACCGAGGAACCTGTTGAGTAAGAAGATATAAAGATTATTTACAATTACACAAAAAGGTGCAGAGGTAAAAGAAGAAAATAAGTGTTATTAATAAAATGAACGAGAAATATTGTTTGTACAGTTTTCTCAACGTTATAGCATCACAGCACTGATTCTGGTATCTAGTGATCCAGAACTGACATGACTGTTTTTAATACAAACAATATTATTTCTGTTTTTCAATCATTTTAACTGGTAAATATCTCCAAATAGATCTTTTTCCCCCCTCTAACACATTAGTCTTATCTTTTGATTATTTTTCTGATCATAAGCCAAGTAGTAAAACCAGATAACGTAACTCTTAGTATAATTGCATTTCTCTTTTCTGATTATTGCCCTCTGCGGTGCTACGCTAGTTGTAGTACTCACCATTTTGCCCGATTCGCCGCAGCTGTAGATAAGCTGGGTTGTCCTGAGCAGTTCCTCCTGGAGCTTGTTGTCTGGGCAGGAAGAAAGGAGGTCAAGTCAGTTTGTTGTGATTATGGCTGCAGGTTGAAATAATGTGCAAGACGAAAGGAGACGAATGATCGATGCAAATAAAGGGAGAATAGGATATAAAAATAGATAGGGAGTCGGAGAGTAGGTCTGGGAACTTGTCAAAGATCGAGGAGAGTGATAATGCATGTGTATGCATGTATGTATGTATGTTTATATAAAATATAATGAAATACCAACGACTCTGTAGCCATGATTCCAGAGTTTCAAGCCTGACTCTCTCTAAAAGGCGGCAAAGCACTTTTTGTGAACACAATGTGAGAAGATCTTCTTTAACGTTATAGTGTTTTTCCCTAGTGTATATGGCTGCATTTTTTCCTAATTATCTCCCATTAAATGATATATTCGATGAGATTTTTTTTTTTCTTTATTTTGTTGTTGTTGTTATTTTTTCAAATAATTATGTTTGCTGAGCTTCGTATCATTCTTTCTTTGTTCTAGCTTACATGAGGATTTATGAGGATTATAATATCTAGTTTTAAACTCATTGTTAGTGAATCATAATTATATGGATATAGGTTTCTTGATTTTTTTTTTCTTGTCTGTGTCACAGCATTTTTGTATACGATGCATTTTGTCAGACCATTCGCAGGCAAATTATATTTTTCTTTTTGCTGGCAGTAAGTTGCCGAATTTTACTTCTCTTTTTATGCGTTATGTCGGTAGCAAGTATTTATTATGGTTCGTGATTGTTTGTTTCACGTTTGGTAGACAGCTGTAGCTCACTTTTACAGTTTCCAGTTGATGGTTTTATGCAGCTTGTTCGTCTTGGGAAAATTTTTATCGATCAGATTCATTTCTCGCAATGTTGGTTGTAACATTCATGATGAACTGTCGATTTGAACCAAGTTATTTTCCTCTTCTTGTTTCTACTTTTCTCTTTGTTAGTATTTTTTGGGTTTAATATCAGCACTGAAGGCTCGAAATTCTACAGTCATGGCTACAGAGAACTAGGTGTTGATTTTATTATTATCTTTATTAAAGCTTTTTTTTTTTTGGTCGTGTGTTATCCACATTAAGCATTAAATTTTATACCTTAGAAGACAAGGCGATTTAAAAACATAATATACACACATACACACTCTGTTTCTTCATAAACTTTTTTTTTTCAACACCATATTGTGAAATGTAAATGAGCAAACATGTAATCCTATTAATATTGATTTGCTTGCATACAAAATGCACTTCTACCTGAAAAAAAAAATTGATAAAACTGAGCAAGAGAGATATATGAAGGATAAATGAAAGTAAATTGGTGTTAGAAAGAGAAGGGGGAGAGACAGAGAGAGAAAGTGTGTGGGGGGGCGGGAGGGCGATAGAGAGAGAGAGAGAGAGAGAGAGAGAGAGAGAGAGAGAGAGAGAGAGAGAGAGAGAGAGAGAGAGAGATTGATTATAGATAGGCAGATAAGTATAAAGACGTAGAGACATAGACTAAAAAAGAAAATAAGAAAATCAAATTAGTTACAAAATGTAAAAATAAATATGAAATCGAAAACTAATAAATTTCGAAAATATTCATGCAGAAAAAGCACTGAAGTTATTCTATTTTTTATAGATCTACAAGTAGAAAAAGTTCAATCATAAAAATAAATTATTAGCGTTCAAACTTCGCTACATGGTTTGAATAGGTCTGTTTGTCCTTATTACTTTAACAGTATATTCAATGCATCACTAAAACAAGATTTATAACTATTTTATTGCGCAAAACTGAGCCACATTGATAGAGGTGAAAGGTCAACACATGGTTTCACATGATCAGACCTAGCTGCCTTTAAGCTTTTAAGAAAAACAGGATTTGGATAAAATTTCATACAGTATAACACTGAAAAACAAAACAAAAACAAAACAAGAGCAACAGTAACAAGAAAAGAGCGGGCGTTACAAGAGCTTAATGTTATTTTTTGTTTCATCGTGTGCTAGATTGTAGAGCAGAATTAATTACAAATGCCAACCAAAATTAATTACCGAGTCATGAAGAAACGCGATTTAATTTGTATCCAAACATAGATCACCTCAGCTATACGGCTACCACCACTGCGTTACCACTTTAATTTAAACTTGGCTGTGCAGTGTGTATCTTATCTGTGAGTGTTCAGGTTTGATCAACGTTCCTACTGTATGTCCTTGGCTTTTCTGTTTATTCTTTATTTTGTTCTGTGTCTGCTTGTCTTGTTACATACAGATTGCTGTGTTTTTCCAGAAAGAGGCAGAGAGAGTGTGTGTGTGTGAGACAGACAGACAGAGAGAGAGAGAGAGAGAGAGAGAGAGAGAGAGGGGGGGGGGGAGTGAGAAAGAGGATTAAAAAAGAGAGAAGGGAAAGGAGAAAGATAGATGGTCTGAAAAAGTACTCCCCAAAAACATACAAAACAGTGCATGGAGAACAAATTTTATAAAACCCAATGAAATGAAATGATGTTTCAACAGCAACAGAAACCTACATTAAAAATCTGTCTAGGATCATTTCTATCGACTCTATATTGATGGTTAGAAGAGTAAGTTCAATGAGGAGGCGAGGAGGGTGGAGCGAGAGAGACAGAGGAAGGAGAGGGCATGTCGAGGATGCTGATACTTGAAGTGGGTGGGAGAGAAAAGAGGACGTTAGGGAACGGTGTAAATACACAAGGAATCGGTTTCGTGGGAGGGCCTGACTGTTTAATAACGATGATGATGGTGATGATGATGATGATGATAATAATAATAATAATAATATTATTAACAACAACAACATTAACAATAATCATCACAATAACAACAAATTGGCCATAAAAATCTATTGCAATGGTAAGTTTCGAACTCGTACCTCCATTTTGGTAGATATGAAGTCGCCCAACCTCTATGGCATGTTGCCCACCCCTGGCTAACCCACAAGAACACTCCGAGCCCGTGGCACTCCCTCCTCCCGTGCCTCCCTCTACTCGGACCAGCGCCTCCCCCTCTCTGTCCACTCCTCGCCGGAACCTCTCCAGCAGAGTGTGGGCCCACTTGGGCCGCTTCTCGTATCGCGGTTTGAGAACATACGCGGCGAAATCTAGGTCCAGGCATGAGGAAGATGAAGATGATGACGAGGAAGATGAGGATGAAGATGATAACGACGAAGATGAAGAAGATGGTGAGGATACTGACACAGCTCGTCGTTGTGGCCTTTGAGGAGACGTCACCACTGAAGAGTCTTTTTGGCTACACTTAGTCTTTGAAAGAGTATGAGAATTTTTAGTCCTAACATGTTGGATTGTGCTCTCATTGCTCTTTTCTCTTCTTTTATTTGGTTTCTGTTCATGTCCTGTCCGACAATGTTGACATATCCCTGGGTTTTTCACTCCGGGTTTGCCTATGAGTTGCTGCTGGGACAGTCGATGTGATAGACCGGAAGCTGTAGCAGGGGCGGAAGTAGAAGGTAGTCGGCTGCGCCCAGGGGAAGCCGTGTTCAGGCCGGGACGTTGACTGAGTTGTTGGATCATGATGGTGGGAGATTCTAGACAGAATCTAATTTAGGCCCTTGCTCATGTCTGTTTTGTTTACTTTGCCGTTTACACAAACACAGTTATAAACGGCTCCGCATGGAAAACTCTAGAATATTAGTTTTTACTTTACAGCGATTGGTTAAGTCCTTATTAAATTTAGTAAATCATAACCGGGCAGAATCACCACCACATCTTAGCTATTCTTTTGACTTGTTTCTCTAGTATTGATACCATGCATTTTATGACCGTCTTACCGTAAACAGTACTTTAAAACCATTCTCTTATTTCCCTTTCAACTAAGAGAGATCCATATGTAAACTATTCTACTTCTCTTCAAGTCCGGTTTTTCAAATTAAACCGATTCGGAATAAACTGGTTTGGGTTTAAGCGCACGCATCTCGCCTAGGATAAGACCATCAAATTATATCATTATCAGAGCATTTAGGAGATCAGTGTGGGGAGCTAGAGACAAGACAGCTTCTGACACGCATGTATGAGATAATAGAAGAGAACTTCTAGGAGATCACTGCAGAGATGATGACAAGGTAACGACCGATGGAGGAACTAGCCAACCAGCTTTCGAATTTGAGAAAGAAGAAAATGAAGATGAGTACTACTGTGTCTCCCTGGCCACGTCTTTCAGTAAATCATCTCACACATCAGATGTTTGATAGAACGGCTGGAGAACAACATTGTCCTTACCCGTACTGGTATTTTCACCATGGAACTCGCAGTCGTAAGAAAGCGTATTTCTAAAATTAAAGTGTGATATCCTGGAAATGATATTCTAATGCACATTTTTTAAAATCTATTAAAATCTTTCTATCTCTAACAAAACTAATTTTGGACTGAACAAAAGTGTTTACCTTGTGCGTATCATGACTATTTGCATTATTTGATTCAACCTTTAATAATTAAAGACAATACTTTCTGTGTGCTTTAATAATTGATTCCCTGGTGTGGTTATTCGAAACTAAATTGCAAATTTTAAACTCTCAACACTAAAGAAGGCTAGAAATTGTCGTAGATCTAAAAATAATTATGAATCGTTTCCTCCAGTCTCGTTCTCTCTTCCTCACAGAACCTTAGATATTGCCCAGTATAATTATTGTAACAGTCCTCTAAGAAAGCACGACTTAAACTGGCAGAAAACTATAAATGGTGACGATGAAATTATACGAGAGTGGGGTAACGCCACATAAACCTATTCTGCTATTTTCACTGCTTGGTACGCAAATATCACAGCAACAGTTATAACGTTGACATGGTAGTAATTCATTCGTCTAATTCCCACTTCATTTTGCATATACTGTTAGTGATATCAGTAAAGCCACTGAATGTGTCGTTGAAAATTTTACCTTTTATCAACGGGAATTAATTGCTCCCCACTGCTTAACATCTAATCTCAATCCACGTTTTGTTGTTCTATTTTTGTACATGTATAATTATCAAGCTGGAGGATAACTCTTTCTAAACCTAAACATAGACAAAGTGGTTGATTTGTCTGCAGAGTCTTGTATTAGTCTTGATGATATGACCTTGCCGTGTTCGTCTCATGACGTAGCGAAGAATAACAATCTATACAAAAAGTTTTAAGAAACAAAGTCAGGACGTCTGAAAACACCGGAAGTCAATCGGCTCCACAGACTTAAGCCGATTGGGCAGCATGAAAGCGGCAAAACATTCTTTCGCTCTCTGAATTTTCTCACCCTCTTTGGATCTAGCGGCGACATCGGTGGTTTCATCAGCAAAATCGATAAATCTTTGTTGTCAATAATTATCGAGACGGCCTTTCATTTGATCGATATCCTACTGAAGGGTTTAGCTTTTATGGGGTCTGAGCAGGAAAACACTTTTTTCTATCCTCCAGAAAAATAATACATGGTGAATATAGGGAAAGAAGGGAAGAACAAAACCATGAAAAACGAGAAAAGTAAAATGCAAGACTATTAATCGGATGAAATCAAGCCAGTGATCTTAAAGCGGGCGATCTCATTGATAAAAATAGTAAAGATTTGCAAAGGTTTTAGTGTGTGAGATACACCGTTGTCATCAAATTGTTACGAAAATAACCTTTCAATCGTGTTAAGGCCGCTTCTCCATAAAAACTAAATACTAGTTCTACGTGTTTTTACTTAGAAGAAAAATATCAAACGAAGTGAAACTTAGTTTCCAAACATAAAGTATTAAATGTCAGGAAGGTATGGGTTCCTCACACTACACTGCCTTTTGATACTACAGTTTTTGCCACACCAAAAAACAAGTGTTAAGTTTATTTGTCCCACCATTTTGACATCTGCTTCTCTATCTCTGTATTCCGCTGTATTTCAAGCGGAACTAAAAGCATTTAAAATTAGATTTAACCACAAAATACTCCAAGAACGAATGATCCTTTACTGTTGCCGCCCTAGAAACAGACGAGTTCACAGCAACATTCGAAAAAATTTATAAAATTTTAGGCAGACACTGATTCATCGCAACGAAATTTCACGCAACCTCTGGATCTAAAGGTAATAGTCTGGCTAGCGGTTCGCTCTAGATCCAGAACTTTCGTAAAATCCCGAAGAGTACAGTGATGTTCTATGAGGTTCGTCAATAATTCAGTCCGGTTATTTCCGGTGCACAGGAACAGAGCAAGATGAAGACCCCTTTTGATTGGCAACTAAGAAAGAGGTATCTATCTATCCTAGATTGCTAGATCCTTATTTTTTATTTCAGGAACTTTATTATTCTTCATCTTAATCCTTAGCATGCTTTTTAAGTCCAGACATTTATTTCGTATCGCGAATTAGTGAAAAATTTCAAAGCTTTTTATCTTCTTCAAAGTCATCGTCCTCTTTATCATCGTCTTTTCTCCTTTTTCTAATATTTTGTTTCTGTAACTGTAGTTGCAATTCGTTGTTGTTGATATGTTTTTTATTGTTTTATTTTGTTTCTTTTACTGTGCTGCTGCTGCTGCTGTTGTTGTTGTTGTTGTTGTTGTTGTTGTTATTGTTGTTGTAGCTGTTACTGTACCTCGCCGTGGAATTCCATCCTCATCTTTTTCTGATCTTCTTCTTCTTCTTCTTCTTCTTCTTCTTCTTCTTCTTCTTCTTCTTCTTCTTCTTCTTCTTCTTCTTCTTCTTCTTCTTCTTCTTCTTCTTCTTCTTCTCCTCCTCCTCCTCCTCCTCCTCCTCCTCCTCCTTCTTCTTCTTCTTCTTCTTCTTCTTCTTCTTCTTCTTCTTCTTCTTCTTGTTCTTGTTCTTGTTCTTGTTCTTGTTCTTGTTCTTCTTCTTGTTCTTCTTCTTCTTCTTCTTCTTCTTCTTCTTCTTCTTCTTCTTCTTCTTCTTCTTCTTCTTCTTCTTCTTCTTCTTCTTCTTCTTCTTCTTCTTCTTCTTCTTCTTCTTCTTCTTCTTCTTCTTCTTCTTTATATTTCGGCCTTGCCTGTTTCTTTTACTTCGTAATGCTCCTTCTATAACCAGACATGTATTAAACCCCTTCTCACTATCGCTACAATCACCTATGAAGAGAAACTAATTAGCGATCAATGGGTCGTCAGAGCCAGGCAAGTCTTGGGTCCGTAGCCTAACCCCCCCTCCCTCTTCCTCCTCTTCCTCCACTCCACTAGGTTATTCCACTGGCTGCTCTTACTGGCCACACTCAGCCCTGGGCGGAACTCTTTATTAATTAATTATGCAGAATTCTCGAGCTATTGCCAGAACCACTTTAGCTGCCCAAAGTAACACGATTGATTTATGGTGATGATTGTTATGTTATAGGGATCAAAACAAGCAATCCATTGTGTTGTGAAAGTTTTGATGGGATTAAAGAGACTACAAGTATTTAAAAGTAATGTGAGAGGCGTTCATTATAAAACTAATAAAACTTAGTATCGCCAGCAAAACAAAAGAAATAAAATAATCATAATCCATCTATCAGCAGATCAGCATATCATAATTTGCTCTTTTGGGAGAAGAGCTGCGTCAGGAGAGTAGCAAACAGCTGCTTAGAATTGACCAAAGAGTGTAAAATATGTTCCTTTAACAATCAACAGTCATCAGAGACGAGACGCTTTGATTATTTTTCGGTGGCTTGGTCGGCTCACCTTGACGTGGGAAACAGTAGAGTGCCTCCCTCGCGACTCAGTGAAGCAGAGAGCAACTAAGAGCTCCAATATATCTTTTATAGTCACTAACTATTATATCTTCAGAAATGCCAAAAAGCTTTAAGAGAAAAAAAATATGTGAACAAGCCTTACTATGCTGTTGACTAGAAAGGCGACCTTACTAAACGCTTTATACAATAAAACAGCTTGAATCTTTTCCTCAATACCTTCACCAAAAACAAAGAACACTTCTATAATCAAAATTTATGTAATAATGCCGTATTTTTTTTTATGATATTCAAAGGTAACCAATTTGGATGAAGCGCAAGAGGGAAGCGAAAATTGGGTAACTTCTGACATGGAGAAAAATAATATGCTTAGGATGATGAGCGAAAAAGACTATATTTTTAAGAGAGGCGAACACCCAAGGTGAGCAAATGAACCAGATTTTCAGTGAGACATGGTTGATCATTTATCTGTTATGGGGTGATACTACCCCTTGCTAAAAGTCATTTTGAGATCTGATGTGTAGAACTCTGCATCATACGTATCAAATTGTGCACTCAACTACTCTTTACTTTGGGGGATCTTTTACGAAAGAAAAATAAATCAAGATTTTAAGGAAAGGGTGAAGAAAGCTGCTTCTGTAAAAAAAAGTCTCTCTTATTTTAAAGATCTTTGGTTTAGATACCACCTTGTGTGCCGTCTCGTAAAAAAAACAATTGAACAAAAATGTTAGCCAAAGAATTAAGAGTAATATTTATCATAAAACTGATTTACAGTATTGAATGATGCGATGAAAGATGTTAGAGCTAAAATGAAGAGTTTAGGCGTTTTTTGTTTTTTTTTGTTTTTTTTTTCATTTCTACAAATGGGGGACGCAAAACTGCACACGGAGAAAAAGAAAAAAAAAGCGGAAAAATCCGAGAACTACCGCGGTGACCTGTACAAGGCTCGCATGTCTGTGGTCTGTCAGACGTGGTGGCCTCATCACGTGATGTGTCTGACGGGCAACACTCAGAAAGCCATTGGTTGTCTGTGTGGGTGGCGGGAAGAAATTTTAATGAGGATGGTGGAAGCTACATACTACCAGAGGTTCACGCTGTGAATAGCTGATGTAAAGAAACAGTGTGTTTGCGCAGGTGGCGGAGGAGAATACCATCCACGCATAGATCAACAATGACCGAGCACCGCGAGTTCGAGTCCCACCAAGTTGGGGCAAGAACTCCTCAGGATTGTCTTACCATGAAAAAAGAGATTCGCAGGCGAAGTCACCTGAAACTATTATTATTGTCTTTCATGTAGAGACATTACAGCTCCACTCGCATAACTATTCATTACCAAAGACAGCGACTAATAAGCATATTTTGAACAAGACAAAATCAAATCAAGTCTTTCAAAGAATTTTGCGCATAAAACACAACAACAACAACAAAAAAAAACATACATTTGAGCCACTCTAAACTTAGGGCATGAGTGATGGAACACTCGGACAGGCCGCTGCTCTGTCCGAAACTCGGGTGACCATTCGAGCAGCTAGGACTTACCAGCATTTTTATCATCGTCCGAGTCGGAGTCCGAATCCGAGCTGCTGCTACTGCTGCCGCCGAGGTTGTAGGCGTAGTTCTTCTCCCACTCCGCGTACTGCTGGAACTGGTTCTTGTAGCTCTGGTTCTTGCCTGAAAACAGGAACAAAAAGACCAATAAATGCGTCCATAAAAGGAAATAAAACACGTATAAAAAAAGGGGCAGCTATGACTTCTTCCCATAAGGCAATGCTCTTGTGGACACTTTTTGCAGGCATTCATAGCATCATGATGAGCGCTGAGAAGGTTCTTGAGAAAGGTCAGAATCAATTGTTTCGCCTGCAGCGAAATTGATTTTCAATTTTTCCACTAACATGGTAAAAAAATCTTTAAAACTGGATCTGTCCTTATTGATCCAACTAATGAGGATGTCGAGGTTCTGAACTTTTTTTCTAATCATGAACCCAGCCCCAACTTCCGCTTCCGTTATGACGTGAATCTCATATCGGTATCAAGAGACGAAGGGGGGTATGGGTTGAAAAAAAAACCGCCATTTTCCCAGTGTTGCCAACTTCCTTCCTAGTATTTTTATTTTCCAATTCGCCACTTTATCCTTTTGCAATATTATATCCTCAGAGGATTCCGTCTAGAAGTTTTGTAGATTTCTATCACATGCTTTTGCACTTGCGACACACTTCTTCTCTAGAATAGGTGTAGCAATCCGAGAGTGTCATGCTGGTTTTCACCTCACAAACCATTGCACACATTGTGACGACAGTGTGATCTAAAGATGAGTTGTTCAGCTCTACGCGCTGGCCTAATCGGTGGACCTCAAATTAAGAGGCAGATTGAAGACACGCGAAATATTCCTGATGTTGTATTTCTATAACTCTGACAGAGCAAAACAAGATTATTGATCTGAGAGATCAAAGATTTCACTATGTTAGTCCCAGTCTTTATCTGCTTCCATGATGAAACCTTAGAGCAACAGCGACAAGTATCAAAGCCCACATTTTGGATTACCTAACTATGTATACGAGTTAGTAAAACAGCAATAGGAACAAAGCTTCGAAAATTTAGCTGGAAGTGAAAATAACTATGAAGATATCAACAGCAACAGCCATAACATCCTTAACAGCGTCGTGATAAGCTAAAGCAACAGAAGCAGCAGCTAGATTCTAGATCTATGTTGTATAACTCACCGTGCACGCGAAACTTCTGACCGTCATCGTCGAAACATTGAATCTGGGTCTCTCTAAACGATAGGTCAATATCTTCCCACACGCTACGGCCTTCCATCGAGAACGGAAAAAAAGTTTTCTTTTTTAGTTCTCAGAATCAGACTTTAGGGAGCTAAAAGCTGAGACTTGGCACAGTTCACGATTTTGCACAATACTTATTTTTTTCAATGATCCACAAGCGAGAACTATTCTTTCGTCAGAAAAAAATAAGGTACCATTTTATGTATTTCAGTCTCTCGCTTTTTGAAATTAAAAAAAAAATTCTTTGGAAATAACAAAATAAAATGACAATTTAAAACACATTTTTCAGGTGAGCTCATGAATGGGCAAGAAATTCGTCTCTACCTTACTCCACTAACACAATAAACGAAGGCGTGAGTGGAATATTAACTTTCCCACCGGCACCTCATAGTTCACAGACTCAAATAAGGAACTTTAACGCCATGAAAGCAAATTAAATTAATCTTAAACAACCACAATTAAAAAACACACGCACAAAAACAAAGGAAAAGCTGGTGAAATATATCTTTCCTTAAACATTCAACTTCTTATCATCATCATCATTATTATTATTATTATTAATTATTTTTATTATTATTATTATTATTATTATTATTATTATTATTATTATTATTATTATTATTATTATTATTATTATTATTATTATTATTATTATTATTACTATTATCACCACAAGGCCTTTGAGTGAGCAAAAAGGCCTTTCAGAAGCGGCTATCAATCTGTGATTACCAAAACAATTGGGCCTGTACAAAATATTAAGTTCAAAATGTTTGAAATTTTTGGAACATTTCACATCCAATGACATTTTTTTTTTAACAAACAAAACTGCGATCCATATTCTTGAATAGAAAATTAATCACACATAGAGCAGCGACAGAAAGTCTACTGTGTTGATTGTAAATCTGCGTGGAAAGGATTTAGAAATGTCGGATACAGATATTTTCTGGGCTCTAGGGAGATTAACTCAAGTGGCTCCACATGCTGACGTATGCTCCAGCAATCTAGAAAATGACCACGGTCCGCTAAACCGATGTGTCTCGTGCAGATTAAATCTGGTGTAAAGGATTTTCGCCTACCACGCCATGAGCAGGATTATACTATTAACCCGTTATAGAACGATAACGTCTCTTGAGCTAGATCTCAACTCTTCATTTTGTTTGGGTTGGATCTAGATTGCTGCCATTACTGTGGAGAAAAAGTTATAACGGGTCTCTAGGGGTCTATACTCACACGATAAATTTTGCCAAAGTCTAGCGTGAGAGCCATAAGATTAATGCGGTATTCTGATTGACGTGGAAACTCGAAATCGTTTGGATTCCACTATTTTTTTTGTCATTGATTAACTTACAAATCCCTGCCATAAGAGTTTCAAGGTTTTCTTCATGAGCAAAACCCAAATAAGTTTCGGTTTATTCAGTTTTATTCTTGGGAGACATTCAAGAGATTTTTATAATAAGTTGGCATAAAGTCTGGCACATAGAGATGTGTAGTGAACATTAAAAAAAAGAACAAGTGCTTGTATCCTAGACTCAAATCCAAAAATCTGAAACAGTGGGGCTGAATCAGGAATTTGTATTCCTCTTTTTCTTCATTTTCTCATCTCTCACACTAAAACAGATCGATGCATCAAATGCAACCTCTTCCAGTGATGTCTTAAAGACCGCGAGAACCAATACGTGGTGCTCAGAAGCATCGAGAAGCCTTATGTAATGCTTGGAATTGGAAGCTGTAAGAAGCCATACATGCTATTGGGAAGCTGCAAGAAGTCACAAATTTTGTTGCGAAACCGAAAAAAAAAATTACTTGATGTTGAGAAGCTGCAAGAAGCCGCACGTCTTGCTGGAAGCCGTAAGAAGCCCCACGTATTGCATGGTTGAACGTATAGCTCAACTCCATGGTAGTTTTTACAGCTTTTGGGGAATATCTTTGTCCGGTGTAAAGGACCTTTGCACCATCGGGTGAGACGGAATAGCTCAAATCTTGAGAAGCTCTGTTGTGGTGGGGTTTATTTACAAATTCTTTAAGACCTGCATTAGCTGGAGACAAAAGTGCCTCAAACATGTGAGAAATTTTAGGTTCACTTAGGTTCAAGAAACCTGTTGCAGGCCCGATAGATTAATTTCCAATTAAGGGGTTCAGCAGTCCTAGTCTGGTGATATAAAAATGCTGGGTGTAAAAATACACTGGGGTATACATGAAATAGATAAAGATAAAGATTTTACACAATTGTCAACAGGATGATTGTTATTGAAAAGGTAGCCTCATGTTTTTTTTTTCTTTTTGACGCCACGAATATGACAATCGTGATGGTACATGTTTAGACCTAGGATAAAAGAAAACTGTTATCTCATGACAGCGAGACTTCGATGCATCAACAGCCAAAAAATTTGAAGGATAGGTTTTTCAACCACAAAAAATAAACAACCCCAAAACAAAACAGAACAAATTATACCAAGCAGGGCGTGAGTGAAAAAAAAATTTGATGCCTCAATTTGTACTCCAATGGCGTGGGTTTGAACTGCACAACAAAATGCTTCGACAATTCTCAGGGTGGCAGAACTCTGATATACTTTGAGGGATAAAACGATGTGATACAAAAAGCCGCAATTGTCTGTTATTGATCTCTCGATGGGACTTGTAAAAGCCGTTCGATATGAGTCATGCATGAAAATAATGTCTTATTGGACGTATTCCCTTATGTCCTATTTGAGACCACGGATTAATTCTTAAATAAAAATATACAAGCTAGATTACAACTCTTGAAACACTGGCGAAGCTGTTAAAGCGAAAAGTCCTCTATGTCAAATGCAAATGTTTTTACTAAGTTCATTGTCCTTGATTCAAGTTAGTGATGTATTATATTTTTTTAGATTAATTCTTATTCGATTCATATTAATTTGAATTTTATTTTATATATGTATCTAAAATGGGATTCGTTTCACCATGCGCTTCTTCGACATGAGTACCTTAACATCTATATTAAAATATATTTGACTGGCTTGGGTTGTCCCATACGCCCTGAACCCTCAGTTATATAGTTTTAGATAAAAAAATTTCGCTCAACATATCTAGGCCGATTTCATGTCTCTTTTTCTCTCATTCAACCTCACTTCCTCCAATTCTCTCTGTCTCTAATTCAATTTCGGTCCCTGTTTTTCTCATTCTCACTCTTTCCCAATCTATCTTCTCCTCCACTTTCTCTTAAATTCACATTGCCCCCAAAAATTACTTTGTTCTGGTTTTGTTGATTTTCTGTCACACGAATGATTGAAATAGGATGTTTATAACCAATCAGGATCATTAACTAAGATCTTGAGGAAGGTGGCGCCCCTACAGTGTGGTTTGCTCCACTGATATCGGTTTTATGCTGCTTCGGGAACCACGATTAGAGTATAACCAAAATAATTTCTGGGCTTTTTATGTCTACAAAATGTTCTCCACTCGCTCTTGTTTTGCGGGCAGAAGGGATATTTAGATGAGCCAAAGTGCTGAAGGCATTATAATGTATGATTCTGAGGCTCCTCTACGAAGTGAGGCTAGAATTAAGTGGGTCATGTGACACAACTCACCTGTATAGTAGCCATAATGCTGTAGGTGTTTCTTCATAAAACTTTCATATGGATTCTGAAAAGGACAGAGTATTTATATCTCAATAGGGAGAAAAGGCGTGACTTTTTGCGATAAATAATTACAACCAGTAAGTGTGCATTTGTACAGTGAAGTGACATTCTGTTTTTTACTCCTTATTTAAAACGTAATGAAAAAAAAATAATAAAACATTTCATTGTCAGTTACCTAATGGTACAGCTAGACGGCAATTTAGCTTCAGTGTCAACCTTATCAGGGTTTTGATAACATTTATCTTTTGGTTTAAAAAAAGTATTAACACGAACAAGCCTCGCAAAAAAAAGTATCAGATACCAGTAACTTGCTATTAACCAATTTACCCACCAGAGAGAGAGAGAGAGAGAGAGAGAGAGAGAGAGAGAGAGAGAGAGAGAGAGAGAGAGAGAGAGAGAGAGAGAGAGAGAGAGATAGAGATATATATATATATATATATATATATATATATATATATATATATATATATAGAGAGAGAGAGAGAGAGAGAGAGAGAGAGAGAGAGAGAGAGAGAGAGAGAGAAACTTAAAGACAGAGATTGAATGTGAGAGAAACAATGAGAGAGTAAATAAGAGAGAGATTAAAAGAAAGAGATAGAGAGAAACAGTGAGAGTGTGAAAAGGAGAAAGAGATAGATAGATAGAGAGAAAGATCTAGAGAGAGAGAGAGAGATTGAAAGAGTAAGATCTATAGAGAGAGATCGATACAGGAAGATCGAGAGAGAGAGAGAGAGAGAGAGAGAGAGAGAGAGAGAGAGAGAGAGAGAGAGAGAGAGAGAGAGAGAGAGAGAGAGAGAGAGAGAGAGAGAGAGAGAGAGAGAGAGAGAGAGAGAGCTTACAATGCCATAATCGTCATCGCAGTAATCATCCGCCGGCATCATCGTCGCAACTCCGTGTCTAATGACTTTGAGGATGATGTCACATTTTAGCTAAGATAGAAAGATCCGATCGCTGCTTCATCAATGTTTACCTGTTGAAGAAAACAGAGCGGAATGTAGAGCAGAATGTTGGATACACTTGTTCATATATTTTCCCAAGATAGTGATTTTAAACCTGCACGAGCCATAGATAGTTACAGCTTTCAATCGTAGTTTGGAGCGGTTTGGATTTGCCACGCATATAAAAACAAAACATACAGGTGTGAAAGTGTTGAATAAAATAATAATATTTCTTTCTTTCTAGGAGCGAAAACCGAACTGGCCGAGAAGAGCAGCTGCATAGCGAATGCAATTCAGCAAAGATATCGAAGCCTTTTGACGGCCTACTCCCTCCACATCACGCACCACTGGCTTTTACAGAGAGAGAGAGAGAGAGAGAGAGAGAGAGAGAGAGAGAGAGAGAGAGAGAGAGAGAGAGAGAGAGAGAGAGAGAGAGAGAGAGAGAGAGAGAGAGAGAGAGAGAGAGAGAGAGAGAGAGAGAGAGAGAGAGAGAGAGAGAGAGAACAAATAGACTACAGATTTAAGTAAGGTGGATTTGCTCAGTAACTATCCACCAATCTTCTCATCAGTACAAAAATTAATTTTTCTTAATCGATAGGTGGTACAGTGTATGCAATTTAGCTCTATCAAAATACACCTGATCCGATCCTAGTGTTACAACTACTGCTGCTACAAATACTACGATAAACAATAGGTTAATTATTACTTTTAACAAAAAGAAAAGAAACAAAACCAACATTTCCAACAACTTTGATTTCTACCTATTGTTACTATTATTACCACCACCACCACCACCACTACTACTACTGCTACTACTACTACTACTACTACTACTACTACTACTACTACTACTACTACTACTACTACTACTACTACTACTACTACTACTACTACTACTATTGCTACTACTACTAGTACTACCACCACCACTACTACTACTACTACTACTACTACTACTACTACTACTACTACTACTACTACTACTACTACTACTACTACTACTACTACAACTACTACGATCACTGTGCTACTACTACTACTACTACTACTGCTACTACTACTGCTACTACTACTACTACTACCACTACTACTACCACTCCTACTAAAACTACTACTACTACTACTACTACTACTACTACTACTACTACTACTACTACTACTACTACTACTACTACTACTACTACTACTACTACTACTACTTCTACTACTACTGTTGGTGTTGCGAATACTAGTCCCTACGATAAGTTAATGGTCTGGACTGAGTTGATGGACGGGATTTAAATTTTTCAACGATAGACCTAAAAGATACTAAGAACAGCTAGATACTTGAAAAAATACTTTAACACTTAATAAGCAACTGTTTCACAACCACTGCTGGACTCTAGTTTACATGTGATGGAATATCCGAATCATCTTATAACTATCACCGCTGGCTCCTACAAACTCTTTCTTTTCTTTTCTTTTTTTTAATGCTCAACTTCATTTTGTTGAAATGAAATAAAGAGTTTGAAAAAAGTGTTTACCATCTTATAATTTTTATCAACAGATTAAGGTAGACATTACAATGGTGAAAACTTTGAACCACCGCTGCTTCTTTCTCTAGCAGGTCCTTACTAGGACATGATCAAACCAACTCTACTACAGGTAACTCCCAAGTGTAAACATCACTAAGGTCAACATTATAATGCCGCACATACGAATTCCTGAAGTTAGAATTTTAAAAAATATTTCTAATAAATAATTGAATAACGTAATAGAATATAACTTGTCAAATATGATAATTTTATCAAATCACAGATATTTAAATGAAGAGTATTTTTGTTCGAATTATTTTCTTTCATTTTGAAAACATAAGACTCGCAGTTAATATTATCTCTTCCTTTTCCGGTCCTTTTTACTCTGTTAGGGGTCCTGATAGAGTCGGAAAATGGTACGTGAAGAATCAGATCTCTTTTTAACCATTTTACTCTCATCTTATGTAATGTGACGTTTAGATAACTTCCTTAAAGTTTTATTTATGGCTATTAAATACTTTAATTAAATGTTAAGTCCCTGCTTACGGTTATTGTGTGAAGAAAACCGAAATTGTAAAATCGAAAGTAGTTTTCAATACAGCACTTCAGTCCAAACATGTTTTGATCATTTGTATTTCCTTCGATGAATTAAAAATCAAAAACAATCTGTACCAATTATAAACAAAGATGTGGTATACACACTGTCTGGAAATTTTGGTCGGGCATTTTCTGTAAGCATGTTTGATATAGATCTAGATTTAGGGGCCTACAATTAGATCTAGATCTAGATTCTTAGATCTAAAATTGGATTTTGATCAATCATTATCCAAGAAAGCTTGAAGTTGCAGATGAACACCCGAAAACAACCGATTTTCATCCCTTAGCTTAACAAGAAACATAAGGAAAACCTTATTGTATAATTTTAAGAACTAGACTCAGATCTAGATTCTAGACAAGTATTTGCCAGCATATTGGCTTACATTAAGTAATCTAGATATCTTGATCCCATTCCACTTGATAACCGTTCTCTTTAGTGGGGCCTCCATTTGGGGGGGGGGGGGGGGTAGAGGGATTGGGTGGTTGTGAGAACTAGATCTAGATTTGATCTAAATCCTCTTTTAAATGTAAAATTCTTTTACGTGGAGCATTTTCTGTGGCAATTCCTTGAATTAAGACTTAAGTTCATTACCAGTTCATTTAATTTTTGTATGCAAAAAAAAAAAAAGACAAAACAGTGAAGACTTAAAGTTAAATTATCAACAAAATATATCCTTCGTTTTACCAGCTAATTTTGAGTAGCAAGTAATGCCCAGCTAGACCTGTGTGTTCAAGTTAATTAATAAAGTTGGTGTGCCCAGATGATTTGAGGCGAAACGGCTAGCATTTTAAATGGCAAATGCTATTAAATATCTACTAAGTTTGCTAAATTTATTTGAACAAATTTGGAAAATTTAACCGATTTGATGGTGAAAAGAACTTGCATTGCTCCCAAACTTGGTTCAACATTTAAGTGAAAGATGGACTAAAAAGAATTCACAATTGCATTACAAAGAAATCCTTTTTTGCTATTTAGATCATGACACTTTTAATCAATAAAAGGTAGGTATTTTATGGGTTGACGATTTCATTTCATCATTGTCTCAGTATGAAGTTTTTTTTAAAAAGTTGGATTTTGGCCATACTGAGTTAATATGTTTGATGATAGGATTAGGACCATATTTTGTGTTGTGAAATTTAAAACTTTTAAGTCCTGGGCATTGATTCCAGTTTATGGATTTATAACCTTGCCATTCTTAACCTTTGTCTGTTATTTGTGTTAATGGCCACTGCAATGCTTTTTGTAGCTTATTAAACATAATCCATTTATATATCTGTTAATATTTTTTTTCATTTAATTAATTTCTGCAATGTTGTATTTCAGGGGGCTCACAAGTCTTTCCGTACCAAGAGCAAACTTGCTCGTAAGATGAAGCAAAACAGACCAATCCCTCAGTGGGTGAGAATGAAGACTGGTAACACAATCAGGTGAGTTTGATTTCTTGAAGGAAAAGAGCTCTATAGTTTAATTTAAGGAAAAGGAAATTATGCTTTTGTAGGAGTAGGGGCCTAATATAATTAGGGAAGAGAATTTTCTGTAAATCCTGTCCTTGTGCCAGACGGAAACTTTTATCGTTAAGGTTGAACGTATGTAAAATTTTATGGAAACTTTAAGGTTCATTCGTCTGAAAAACTATCTTCTCTCCATCTTCACGCCTAGACTTTGCCGTTCTTTCAAACAAAGGATCATTCTTATTTCTTCATCTGATAGTAGTTACTATGATTAGACAATTTTTTGTTAAGTTTTTTGTTTTGCTCAAGATACATAATCTAAATGTAATCGATAAATAAGATGGATGGGAAATCCTAAATAGAGCTAGATGTAGATCAAGAGCAAATCCAGATCTAGATCTTGTAATCAAAACGGGGCATGGCATGAGGTGCTACTGTAACTGTAGAATGTGATTTCCATTCAAATAATAATCATATAATGTTAGATTACTATTTTTGTTTTTACAAGGGCAGGTGGAGCCTAGTGAGAAATGTTAGACCAAATTGATATTAATGGTATTCTGATCAGAAAAGATAAGATAAGGAGAGCAGTGCTCAATTTGTATGCTAGAAAATAGGCCTCTGTATATATTCTGATGAATAAACCTTTCTGGTGCCTCAGTTAGGCAATAAACACAGAAAGAACATTTGGGGGACACAGCTGTAGATGGGCTACACAAGTCACTCAACCTCTTAGTCTGAGCACAGAGAAAAAAAGAAGCTAAATTAGTAAGAAAAAAATATTCCACAATCATTGCTCTGTGTACAATCAAATTTTGTTTAAATTTAGTTTGGAGGGGAGGTGAGGGAGAGAGAGAAGGCTCCAGCCTACGCTGCTCGCATTGACCGATCTTTAAAAAAGTTTATTTAAAAAAATTGTGTCCAGTTCTCATCCATAGCATCATTTCAATTCTCTTCTTGCCACCCACAACTTTGTTTCCTTACAAGTTCGTTAGCTTTATCAGCCACTGAATTATGAGGATTCTGTATGAATTCTGGGTAATGAATGTTTGTTCTTTTTTTGTGCATCTTATTTCATTTTCTTGCAAAACTGTCTTGAAATCCAAGATTAAAATATCTTACTTTCTGCATTCATCTAGGAAACAGTCCAATCTGGTTATAGCTTAGTCTTTGAGACTTAAAAATAATAGTAGAATTTTGAATTAACAGAAATCTTGGTTATTAGTATTGACAAAGATGGAAATGTTAATTCTTAAATCTTTAATCTTGGGGAGGGTCTCAAATCTAGAGTTTCTCCCCTCCTCATACCTAATTCAGTCTATTAATGCATCAGATTCAGATGAGGTGATCACAAGTAGATTACATTACTAACAGAGATATAGTATTAATTAGAAGTTCAGGAATAATTGTCAAGAGCTGAGTCTAACCTCCTCCCTCCCTTCTCTCTGTTTCTTCCTAATCTATATACAGTCGAGTCCTAATGATTTGAATCTGGATAGTTGGAATTCTTGGATGTTTCGAAGTTGATTAAATTTTTTTATCATTTCTCCCTTTTAGCTTTATTAAAAAATGTCAGTTAGTTCAAAGTTAGAAAGAAGGATCCGGTTAATTCGAAGACACCTTGGTGGGTCTTTTCGATTCTGAAGTCAGTTTTCTTGGCTTGTAGAAGAAAAAAAAAGTAGTGCTATGCTTCTGCGGCAAGCCATTCTGGTGTATGTGTGTGTATGTTTGTTCCGCCCACCTATGTAACAGGTAAGAGACTGCACTAAGAGTAAGACTAGGGGAGGGAAAGGAAAAGAGGTTAGGCCCAGAGACCAGGTGTGAATCCCTACAGCATTACTGATCTGTCACCCGCATTTTTTTTTTACTCTCTTTCTCTATGTATCCTGATAATTTGAAGCCCTTTTTTTTTTATCCCAATGACTTTGAAATAACTGGACTCGTCTGTATATCACCTGTAAAGTCTTTTCTGTTAGGTAGTCCAACATATGGGAACCTCTTGCTACTTAAAGCACTGTATTGCCTTTTATGTAACCAGCATCAATAGAAATAACAATTCGATGTTTATGAATATGTGGGGTCTTTTTGTCACACTCCGAGCTAACAGGTTTTTTTTTATCTCATGAGAATTGAGAATAGGACTTTTCTGGTTTTGAAATTTTGATTTATTTAGAATTATCTGCTGCTCATTACACTGCATTTATTCCAATTCCTTTCACGATAAATTTTCCTTACCTTTTTATTTCTATTTTAGCCTTGCATGCTTTTTCCCTAATACATTTTTAAAATCATTTCCTAATGTTAAGAAAATATTCTTTTAAAAAATAAACTGTTTTTTGTTTGACTTGGTTTAAGTTTTGTACCATACAGTATCAAGATGAAACTATTAAAATCGGAGGGATCAATATACTAAGTGCGCCTTGAATTAAATATGGCTAGGCTATAAATGTACTGTCAATTTCCAACTGAATTTTATTTTAAAAAATTGCATTATGCACTACTAATTTATTTGAACAATACCATAATGAATATTTTAAAGCTTAATTTGAGTTCATAAGTATTCTCTTTCGGTTTTATGACCAGTTGTTCAAGTCTCATTGTTATGAGCCCCTGGATTTTTTTTTTAACCTCCCCAAAAAACATTTTAATTATATTACTATTAACATATAGTTGCACAAGTTACATGTATATTGAAGTTGCGTTTAGGCATTATTATGCAAAAACATTAAGATTTAGACTGTCTCAGAGTCTTGATTTCATTTTCCCTCCCCCAAGCCAAACACGTTTTATTTCTTAATTTTTGTATGATTTTGCTGAAAAACTATATAGACCTTTGCACACTTTGAAAATGAATGAATAAATATATTTGTGGTTTAATTTTAGAACTTGCCTTGTGGTGATGTCCTGGCTTTTTTTTTTTATTGTTATTATCATTATATTTTTTCATAACATAATTGAGGTACATCATAGAAATTGAAATATTTTGCTCATCATTTCTTCTTCCAGGTACAATGCCAAGAGGCGCCACTGGAGACGTACTAAGCTCAAGATGTAAACACCTATGGGAAGTGGGGGGACCTGATCCAGTTTGGAAAGTGTGGGAGAAACAAGAGACCTGTTCTCAGTCAGCAATAAGCCTTGACCTTCAAGAACTTCCACATTCTGCTCTGACAATATGGTGGCCTTTGCTGAATAAATTTCTCAGTTCTCTTAAAATACCATTTTTGTGGATTTCTTTTTACTACAAATTGCGTAAAAAAAACTGATGTACTTTCTGTTTCTCAAGTTTCACCTTGATGTTTCTTCTGCTCGTGTCTTTGTCCCCTGGTTTGTACAATAATTTTATTGACCTCTGTTAAAAAATGTGAACCTGTGTTGAATGGCAATGATAGTCTGTGTACTCTGATGAATGTTCATAATTATGTATATTTAATGCAAAATTTATAAACATTTATCAAATTTCTCAGACAAAAATCATTTCAATTACATTCTTACTATCAGGTTCTGATTTGAACAAAATTCTTAGACGTTTAACCGACAGAATTTTGTTTCAAAATACAGTGATGAATGGCTCTCCACAAAACATGGATAAAGGGCAATACATGTTATTAAGTTCTTGGTGAATCTTGCTTCTGGAAGCCAATTAAGTAAAAGATTGCCGTTACGTTATGGCTGAAATTATACAGCAAGCTCAGATTATGCTATA
The DNA here is from genome assembly GCA_033675545.1 of Elysia crispata. Classification (NCBI taxonomy): domain Eukaryota; kingdom Metazoa; phylum Mollusca; class Gastropoda; family Plakobranchidae; genus Elysia; species Elysia crispata. The sequence continues at coordinate 123,692 of JAWDGP010003957.1, read as the reverse complement.
ATCATAATGTGAATACCGGTATAAAAGGTTTTGCAAGTTCTTTTTTTATTACTTAATTTTTTCATAATGAATATATAATGGTAGCGCAGTACTATTTTTTTCCTCAACATGATGCGAGCAAAATCACAACTTTCTCACACTCATTTGTTTTCCCTTGCTGATATTCTCTTCCTGTTATTTCTACAATTTTCGAACTTGTACAGAGTAACAAACATGATATTTGTTGCTCTAATTTCAACTATAAAAGAAAGAAAAATTAGCTTAAGAAATTTGACGTGTCTTTACTCCAGAAAAAAATTCTTTTTTGCTCAAGTAATCGGTACATGTATCAATATCAAATCTGCAGATACAGCATGAAACTTTGAACAATAGAAGGATGAAAATACATGTAACAGGATAAATTTTGGACAAAGATACATTAGGCAAAGCTTTCCATAAATGAATGATGGAACCTGACTTGTTTTAGAATTAAATTTACATATACCTACATGTATTTCGTTTTGAAAATTTCATGGAATCTATGCTCCACTAGGCATCCCTCTCAATGATCATGGTTATAATCATAATTGGTTTAACAAAAAAGATTTCACTTCATGCAAGACCATATATGACATATCATGTACATGTGATGTAAGAGTGTAAGTAAATCCAGAAACAGTAAGGCTTAACTTAGGTCCATGGGCATTTTTAACTGGTTTAACAATTTTAAACTGTAAATATAATAAAATAATACATTCAGCAATTAAAAAAACAGACCTCTAACCTGAGATAATAAAGGACCTCACAATTCGATGATTTAATTTAATAATAATAAAAAAAAAATTAACAACTCATCAACATGCTTGCAAGTTGCATGCAAATTGATGAAATTTTTTTAACTGGGGTGGCTCAGTACAGTAAACGCTTCAAATGAAAGTCTACGCCTATACATTATATTCTGCCATATACATGTATATGGTCACCTTTGCTGTACTCTTTAGCCAAATTTAAAACATTAGTTTACAATTTGTTGCTGTGCCAACATAACTCTTGCGGAAAAAAAAATCAGTAAAATTATCATAATGATAAATCACAAATTTGTCTTGTTTTAAATCAGATCTGATGACCCATTTCATACACTATATTTTTACTAGTTCTAGTTTATCGATTGAAAAAACAAATTCAAGAAATTTACAGAGCAGTAGAAGCAAAAAGTTATATTAGATACAACTTACAAGTACATAGTATACTAGAAATCACTTTTCCCTCAGCCTAGCGAAAACAAACGTTGTACTTGTAGCCTCAACACTCCTACTAGTTTTGGATTGAAAATACATGTACCCGTAGGTCAAACCTCGTAGCCTCAACACTTGTTCTAGTTTTACTTGGCAAAGCCAGAAGTCATACTCAGAGAAATTCTCGTTGGTAGAACTTTATGGATTTGACGAATTGAATACATGTAAAGAGATAAGATAGACAGGTTATACTAACACTTGTTGCAGTGATCAGGATGCATTTGATTTAGTGGCTAGTCTAAATACGTTTAATAAAAGCATACTGAACATCTCAACCGATTATAAAGTAAAATTTACATACGATCGAAGCATTAAAAAAGTTTTACTTAGGTTTTAGTTTACAGCTGATACGTATGAATCTGGCGTTCATCACTGGGAAATATAGTTTAGCAATTAATACATCACTTAAGTGTACAATATTCATTCATATCAATGTTATCAACGGGCCATATATAAACGGAAGTCAAGAAGTGAGAACCTACAATACATTCATTTTTCCCAAAAGTTGCTCAGGATATAAAATGATACAAAAACCTAATAATCCTAGTTATTTACCGGTATCCTTATTTAGAAACTTTCATACGAAACTTATACATGTATTGACCAAGATAATCATGTCTTAGAATGATCCAAGAGGTGAACAAGTTACCATAAGGTTTGACATTGGAGTACTCTAAAAACTGACCTGTAAAACTGCATGCACATTAGAGGAAGAAATTCTAAACGTTATTATATCGATAAGAGTAAACAATATAAGTACAGACAGCTCGCAGGTGCTAAATGAATTACATGTAAGTTTGTTAAGAATGCAAAAAGGCGAACATCAATTAGATTGTTACACTAAGATCAAAGAAGCGCAAGGTATAATACAAAAGGTAATGAAAGAAATTATAATGAAAACTACGGTTGACAAAAAAAGCTAAACATTCACTTTCGTTGATAATAGTTAATACTGTGTAAAAACTGTCGATGAACCAATAGAGCTACTTAAAAATTCTGGAATCGCCTTGGTTAAGTTCACTTCCGGAGAAGACGTAGAAAGAGTAACTATTGGATTGAAATCTATTATTGCGGTAGAAACCTTTAATAATGGAAGGAAAGAACAAATTATTTATTCCTTTTTTTTTTTTTTAAGGGTGGAATCATTAATGAAATTCCCAATGTTCTAATTTATGCTCCAATTAAAAATAGATTCAGTAAATTAGAAATTGAAATTTTTCCAAAAAATACAAACTACATGTACAATGTACATTGTAGTATACTTAACTAGATAAATACGGCGTTGGATTTTATACAGTAGTCCCCAGGTAAATGCACGGTTCGGCTAAAAGTGAAAGCACGATTTAGTGGTCTGGCAGATTTTTTACAACCTGATCAGAATACTCTAAAAACACGCTACATCGCCTAAACGCGCGCTTTGAAATCGGTATTGATTATCAGTAAAATGGAAGAGACAGTGATGAAACTTAGTGAAGGAATGGCTCTCAATTATAAAACGGCAAGAAGTTATGACTTTGTCTCTTTGTAAGCTCTGCAAGCATGATAGTAATACAGTCATGTCCATGTATTGTGCACTGTACATAGTTTAATACATGGAGCGAAAGGGGAGGGAAGGAGGGCTGAATCGCCCTGTACACATGAGATGGGCGATAGGGGTTAGGTCTGGTCTTGAGAACTGAAGGGACAGGTAGACCTTACAGGGAGGGCACGATTAAGTTATGGCACAGGCAAAATACATGTGCATTCACTGCCGATAACTATACATGTACTTCATTAAAAAACAAAAACAAAAAAATGCTTGTGGCATCACGGTCAACATAATGTACATGTAATTTGTTCTCTCCTCCCTTCCCACTTCCCCGCTTCTCCAAGTTGGACGGTTGCAAGTCTCACGCCTTCTGTCAGTCATCTGAGTAGAACTGTAGTCCTAGCTCAATGTCCAGTTCGTACATTATTTTTTTGTTTTACAATATTCCACCGCAGTTTAAATCTATGGCAAAGATCTGCATTGGCATAAGATCTTGACACTGGAAACAAAACTTTAGGGTCTTATTGAATTGGAATCAAGCGGGACCCAGAACTTGGAAGAAACAGCAAGATCAAACAGTATATCAATCAAGATCTGCAATGATCGAGTAAAGAAAGACGGAGACGAATTAAGATAGAAAACCTATCATGGAAAAAAAGAGAACTGTTGAGGAAGAAGACGTCGCAATGCCCTTCAGATTTGACTTGAAGAAAAAAATGAACAACACGCACATTTCAATGCCCCTCTTCCGAAATAGCTTGAAGTTGAACCGTAAAATTAACAACACCCAGTGATGCACAGTTTACATGTCCCTCAGCTTTTTGAAAGAAAAGGCCACACATTTCGCTGTGCAGGTGGAGTTTGAAATTCATTGCTCATTCCGTAGATGATAAAAGTAAAAACAAATAAAGAATTAAATAAATTATAATGTATAACTAAATAATAATTGAAAACAAAGCAAAACAAAAATGTATTCGAAAATTGCACTTTTAAGTTTTATCTATTACCCACGCACAAGAGAAGCAAATTAGTACACTGTATCTTTTACTCTTTAGTAATACAAGGAAGTAACTGAACATCCGGAGACTAACTGTACTGCACTAAGAATGATGATAGAGTTTACACCGGAAGCGGAATTTTTCGAGCTTCACGACTTGACTAAAGACATCCCATTGCTAAACATTTTAGTGGAGAATAAATAATGCTCCCCCCCCCTTTTAAAATGGTAGAGAAAATTTATCTAAGAATTTACCCAACAGCACCGCCAGATGTTCACTATCGTGACCATGTTACTGATTTCAGATTTGACACACACCCAACGAATCAAATGAATGATCATTTACAAAACAAATTAATGGTACATGTACCTATCAATGTAAAGATTGTAAAAAAGAATTTGATACCCATCAGTTTAATCATTATGAAAAGAAATCTAAACTATGTTATAATAATTCAAGACAATATTAATACAAAAAGTAAACTATTCTACTATTAACGCATAACTTCTTTATAAATCCATCTTTGACAAATCTAATCATTGGAATAATATTTTTTATTTCAAAACTTTTATTTTCTTTTGTTCACGGCATATCCATGTTACATTCAATAATAATTTAGATAAAATATTAACTTTTGTTCAGTTATATTTATTTATAAATAGATTTTCTAAATAATATTTCATTACACTTTTTTTTCCTAAATCTATAAACTATGTTGTATTAAGATAATTATCAAAATCTATATCACTTTTTGATGAGATTAAATTAGTTGTAGAATCAGGTACTTAAAGAACCCACCTAATTCAATAGCATCTTCAACTTCACAATTTAATTTCTTTTTCTTTCGTGGAATAAAATGATTTTCAACAAATATAATAAAATATAAAATCATTATTATCATAATAAATTTTTTTCGTATATATATTGAGGAAGAAATTATTTTAAATTTTGTTAAGTCGGCCATTTTAAAAAGATTTTTTCACACCTGCTAATTTCTTTACTTTTCTAGAAAGGTCCATTATAGATTTCTCTCTATTAGGGATAAGTTTTTCTTTTTCATTTTTGACACGATTTTATAATAGATTTAATTTGTGAAGTATTATTCATTGTTTCTTTAAAACCTAAATCACATGTTAGTAGGTGTTGTTTTAGTTCCTTACAAAAATTATGAAATTTAATATACATAAAAATATATTGTTGATTGACAAACATCAAATTTTAATGATGCATAATCAACAAAATCTTTATTTCCCATGTTTTGTAATGATTTTTATCAGCCAACCGTTAATTGTTTGATTTTTTTTCTAATTCTTCTGGATTTGTAACATCAACTTTTAAACTAAACTTGGTAAGATGGTCGTCCTCATGTTTTGTCAAAAAATTCTCAATAAAAAATCATCGATCGGAATCTTACGATTTTATGTTGTTTTCATATATTCAAATATTTTCTTTTATAACAGTGTTCTTCTACATATTGTTTTAAAAAAATTATAAAATTGTATGTTTAATTTTTAATATTTTTACTGCCACGAGGAATTCAAAGTTGCTTTATTGGGTAAAATAAGGTTCTCGTTTTTTCATGTTTTTATTTTTCAGGAAAAAATATCGACGAGTCAGCCAAACAGGGAAAAAAGCTAGAAATTATATTTTAAAAAAAGTGTCTCTCAACCTCCCCCCCTTTTTTTTTACAGGTGGGGAAAAAAAGAAATAGAAATTAGGAATTTACCGGTAGTTAATTCGCTTCGGAATTAAAATCTAAAACAATTGGCAAGTCTATTTCTTTCTAGATATATATGTGTAGATATATAACATAAGGTTTGATATCTCTGGCAAAATTGTTGTGCTACGGGTATCCGCTTCTATAATAGATTGTACTAGACAAGGGTGTCATATATATACTGTAAACACTCTTTCTCTAGACAAATGAATTATTAGTCTTTAGATGAGGTAATCTCAAACCTCTTCATTTCCTGAACTCAGCATAAATACCGGTACAGTTTTTCACTTTGATCAAGTGGTTGAGTCGACTGCATAGAAACTTCATCAAAGAGACAAGCATATAGCTGGTCTTCGAAAGAGAGAGAGAGAGAGAGAGAGAGAGAGAGAGAGAGAGAGAGAGAGAGAGAGAGAGAGAGAGAGAGAGAGAGAGAGAGAGAGAGAGAGAGAGAGAGAGAGATAGATAGATAGAGAGAGAGAGAGAGAGAGAGAGAGAGAGAGAGAGAGAGAGAGAGAGAGAGAGAGAGAGAGAGAGAGAGAGAGAGAGAATAATTATGTGTGTTACTGTTAGACCAAGCTTAGCTATTGATCAATGATTATAATAACAAATGAAAATAGAAACAAATTAGTAGACTGAACGATGGGTGCGGATGTCTTTAACGAAGCACTGAATGGTGTTTTACGGTTTGCCTAATAAGTAGGAAACCAACACTTACATTTTTCGCAAAACTCACCTTTTGACCTATTCAAAGATAAAACGAAAGAAAACAACAACAAAAATCCACCTTTTTATTTCATTAGTAGTACATTACAAATATGTACATGTATACTGCATAGGACAAGGTCAACGTGTTCACCATACATGTGTCAAAATTTCAATACAGTCATGTAGGCTACCTTATTTTGGTATTTTTTTTTTACCTCGTATACATACATTATCATGGTTATTGTAGGCTATATATACATGACGGTACTACTATCGAAAAAGATTACCCAAGCGATATCCAAACAGGAGTCGATACATGGCACAGTTGGACTGCGATATTGTAAACAATGAAAGTGAAACGAAACAAGGAAGTCACAAGCAAATGGCAAAATCAATTTCGTATGTTTTATACCTTATGTGAGCATGATCTAGATCTAGGTAAAAAGTTGTAAATTTCGATGTCTCCTTTATGAGATCGATACATTTGGTCTGCTGTCCGTGGTAAGATACACAAATTAAAATGAATTACATGCAGATCTAGATCTAGATTAAAAAAAAAAAAAAGACAACGAAAAACAAATACTGTAGATCTAGATCTAGATCGAAATCTTGAGCGGCAAACTATGCTTTAACAAGTTTAACAATAACAAAATAAAAAAATGAAAACAATGAAAGAGAATTTTGATTTTCTTTCTATTAGTTTTATGGATAATAAACTCTGATTTCTTTAATGAATGCAAGAAATAAGGGAATAAAATCTAATAAATTTTGCATTTAATAAGTATAATATGTTTATTGCCCTTCACCATTCAAAAACAACTGTCACAAACATCACAATTTCAAAAAGAAATTGAAGAATCCATGCCAAATTGTATTTACTCTCAATAAGTTTTTATGTCAGACCCATTAGAACACCTATTTCTATACATCTAATGCACATGATCATTAATTTTAAGAACACAACTGATCAATTATACCATCATAGATAACTGCTTCAGTGTCCATTTTGTGTATAACTACAGTATTTCTGCAGTTTCATAAACAGTGATAGTGAATTATTTTTCTCACAATACTTTTTGCACCTATTGCAGACATTGGATGAACAGTCAAAACTGAATCTGGTTGTGTTAAATTAAGGTAAAATCAAAGCTTTCAGACAGATTCATTCACCATGGTGAACACACCTATCCCTCAGAATCTTAAGTCTGAGACAAAAAAAGCAGCAAAGATTCTTCGGGACTTCACTATGCCAAATTCTAAAACAGGACCTGACAAACTAATTCCAGGTACTTTATCAGTTGAAAAAATAACTCTGTATTGATGTATTAAAATATTAAGCAAAACCAAATGAAAGAAATATCTTAAAGTATAACTAATTATGTATGTCCTGGTTTGAGTGACACAAAATATTAATGCTCTCGTATTGCTTAAGAATATTGTTCTAATCAAGTGAGATTCACAAGAGTTCTGTGCTGTTTTCAAATTGTAATTTCATCTTAGATCTTCTTTTGAGAGTGAGTCAAAGATATTGTAAAAAATTCACCTGAAGTGTATGTCTGTCAGTATTTACATAAAAATATACATAAATGATGCATTTTGTGTGGTTGGATCAATCTCCAACTTGGACTGGACTGTGTGCAAAACATTCTTGTTCTTGTGTTAGCCCTCAAAGGACAGGTTCTTCACATGACTTATTCTTCCTGAAATTTTTAAAAGATCTTAGACAGGAGAAAAAAAATGGAGGTTTTTAAAAAAGTCTCTTTATTTTATAAATTTTTCATTATTCTGAATATGAATATGTTCTGCAAAAGTATATTGTATCTTTTACAGCTGGTATTTTGGCCAAAGCTAAAGGTCTGGCTATAATCACAGTATTTAAAGCTGGCTTTCTGGTGACAGCCCGAGGTGGAAGTGGAATTGTAATAGCCAAACTAGATGATGATAACATTGACTATTCTACAGGTGAGTGCAAGTGAGGCAAACTTCAAGTATAGTTGGATGCTAAAATAATACAAAGTTAAATTTATTTGTAACTCAAACCTTTTGAACTGGAATCAGTATATTTTACATCCTTTAATTAAAATTTTTCATGGTAATAAATTTATCAGTGTTGACAATAGATTAAACACGCATTTGCAATATGTATTTATTATTTTGCATGTTTTGAGGGTTATCTTATTGATTCAACTTTTTTATCTGAATTTATTTTATTTGCACATGATTTTTGAAAAAATTAAATAGCGATATCTCTTATGATGAACATGTTTAGCTGCTACGAATGATGAGTTCTCTCCCTGTATGATTTAGGGTGGTCTGCCCCTTCAGCTATTGGACTGGCAGGTCTTGGGGGAGGCTTTGAAATAGGAGTGGAGGTAAGATTAAAACTGTTGCCAAACTTTTTATACAGTTTACGACTCATATATGAGTGTGAACAGCTTATCATTTTAAGCACAGCTCTGTAACAATATGTTTAATGTTAAAAATTGTTATTGCTGTAAATATATTCAACAACAGGGGCCTGAAGCAGACAAATCAATTGAATTTAAATCCCAAACTTTTTCAATTGTATTATATTTCTACAAATTAACTCTTAAGATTATTTTACGATATGGTTTTTGTTTCTCATATCGTTGTCTAGGTGACTGATTTTGTAATCATCCTCAATTCAAGGGCAGCAATTAATGCCTTTTCTAAGGGGGGTAATCTTACTTTGGGTGGAAACTTCACTGTTGCCGCTGGCCCATTAGGTCGTAATATTGAAGGAGATGTATCTGTACGGAGTCCTGCAGCAATCTACACCTACTCCAAGACTAAAGGAATTTTTGCAGGGATTTCCATTGAGGGAAGTGCCTTGATAGAGCGCAAGGATGCCAATAAAAAGTAAGGGTTGAGAGTTTTGCTATTCAAAGAATCCCATGATTTATCTTTTATCATGAAAAATTTCATTGATTGATGTTGATAATTTTTTTTAATCTTGAGTTTTTGCTTTTCACTATCACTTGCAGTTTTCCTTGATTTAAAAAAGTTAATGATTATTCATGCTCCAAAGACTAACTTTTCAAAGGATGAAAGATTTTTGTAGGAAATTAATAAAGTTAAAAAAAGAGATTTTTTAGGTTGATATGAGATAGCTCTATCTCTCTCTATTTTTTTATTTTTTGCTTCATTGGGGCATATTTCAAAGACAGGCTCACCAAGTCGTTTTTAATACAAAGTTAAGAAAAATAAAAAAAAAAAGTATTTAACAAAACAATGAGATATATATTAAAAGTATAACTTTAAAATTTCTGGGGGCATTTTCATTTTTCAGTGAAATTATTTAAGAAATGTGGCATTTGAAAAACAACAAAGTTTTGACAACCTACATATATATATATATATATATATATATATATATATAGATAGATAGATAGATAGATAGATAGATAGAATAAGATAAGATAAGATAAGATAGATAGATAGAATAAGATAAGATAAGATAGGTAGATAGATCGATCGATCGATAGATAGATATATACATAGATAGATAGATAGATAAAATAAACTGTAATTGTATTTGAAACACTAGAAAGTCTGAAAATAACGGATTAAAACCAATTAAAAAAAATACTGATAAATTAATTATGGATGATATTTTTTTTTGCAAATAATTAATGATCTAGGGTCTGATACATACTTCTCGTAATCAGCAAAAAGCTGTTTTTTTTCCCCTCAATAATCTATAAGATCTATGTTTATCAGAGACTAGGCCAGTAAGAAAATCATTTTACCAACTAATCATACTTTTCTTTATAAAAATAGGTTTTATGGCCGTGAGTTGAGAGCGACCCAGATTCTGTGTGGGGAAGTGGATCCACCAGAAGAGTGTGACGCCCTCTACGCCGTGATGCGGGAGCACCAGGACATGGCAGCTGAGGCAGCCCTCAGATTGGCCAAAAGACAAGCACAAAAACATGCAGGTCGCATCAGGGACGCAGCAGAGGGAGAGGCTGTTAGGAGAGGTTTCATGGTGTGTTGGCGTTTCTTGTCATTGACATCACATTTAAAAAAAAAATAATCTCTTTTCCCCTTTTTATAAATAAAATGATGCCACCTTTATTTTCTTGAATAATAATAAGCTTGTTGTCTTCACATTTCAAGGGAAAATGAGGCTTGTTTCTAATGAAATTCTAGATTATGCTTACGTGTACCTTACCTTGTCATCATCATACTCATCAAACATCATCACTGTTATGCTCTCAATAATGCTCATTATCATAATCTTCAGTTTTTCCACTGAAGACCACTCTGTGACTCTTTGAGGAAGCTGATACAAGGTGTTGTCCAGTAACATTTAAAAAAACATAGCGGGGTCTCCCACAGAACCAGTGGGCAAACTTTAGCGGCTATGTCAAATAGGTTTATTAAACTTGAGATTTTTTCTAAACTTAAACTCTTAGACCCTCCAGGGTCACAATCTTTTTTTTTTCTAAACTGCTTTTTCTTTCTAGAGAAAAGAAAATCCAACCTAGAACCATATTAACTTATTGGGGCAATTTTTGGCTAAAACTGCCCCGCAAAAAGTAAATTGAAAAGAATTGGAATATTTTTTAGGTTATAACTCTGAGACATCATGGTAGTGTTTGATAGAAACAAAATAAAAAAAAATTATCAATATCCAAAATCACAGATTCAAAAGCAATCACAGCTCATGTTTTAATTACTTTGGAAAACACCCTCTTTTTTTTAAATAAACAGGCTTTTGGCAATACTTCATATTTTTGTTGTACTCTAGTGATGAGAGAGCCCAAAAAGATGAAACCAAATGGTTTTGACTTGTAGTCGGGGAAATGCTAAGTTTTTAGCTGCATCCAGTGAAGGAGGCAAATACATGCACTTTTTAAAATATTGTATTTTTCAATAAATATTGTTGTTTCAAACTCAATCCAGAGTGGCTTTAGATCAAATTCCCGAAAATCTTCGAGTGGAGGGGCTTTAAAGTCTGAGTCTCGTTCCAAGTCTGAGTGGTTTCTATCAAGATCTTCCTACAAAGACGATGACGAGGAAGATGAAAAGCCAAAGAAATCACAAAGTCAACATCAGCCACTTTTTATAGGTAAGATGAGGGAGAGATAACAAAGATAATTGAATCAATTTACGTTTAAATGTTTGCCTTGCTTCTGAACCATTTAACAAACATGTCTTTAATTTTCTAAAAACGCACATACAAAAATCTGTTTTCTTCTTAATTAGCCTGTTGTCCAGTGGTTTGACTCAAAAATGATCTATGTTCCCTATTCCTGGGCACACTGTGTTATGGTTTGACTATACTATCAACATTACCAAGTTTTCACTATTGCCATAAGTCATGTTAATATTAATTGGTTATTGCTTTATTATTCTTACTAATTCCTGTCGTTATTATACTACTCTGATACCATTTAGAACCAAAAACAAAAAAAAGCAACAACCCAAAACTATGTTCCTTTTTCTGAGCCTGCATGTTAGTTTTCTACGGGCAACTGATGTATAATTTATGTGTATATCTGCTCCGTCATTCCCCTCCCTGTTTACCCACAGCCAGTGCAAAACCTGGCACAGCTGGCAGATCAGACAGGAAAACAGTCCGTTCCTCAAAATCCACGGTCGATCTCAATGCAGGTAATATTCAACCAATTTCTTCCCTGATTAATATGCTATTTTTCCCAGCATTCAGTCTTTAAACAATTAACTAATAATTTTTGTTTTACAAGTCCTGAAACACCTTTTGTTATTACTTTAAGTGGTTATAAGGCAAAATACGAGAGAATCTTTACAGAAAGAAAGTTTACATCTATTGCATGGTTTACTGTTGAAGACATAAACTTCTTGCACATCTGCCATGATTTTTTTAGAATTGCAGAAGTTAATTTAATCACAAAGAAATGAAGAAGGTACATATTATCCAGCAATTGCTTTTGATATTTTTTTTATCTACTACATGTATCTTGATTTCTGTTCAAAATCAAAGACAATGGCTATAATCAACTATACAACAGTACATGCGTAAATTAGCAGAAATAATTAGTTGGTCATACTCATAAGAGAAAATATCAACTTCTTAATTTATTCCAAAAAGGCCTTTTCTCTTCAAAAAATCTGTCAATCACATTTAATTGTATACGTGAAAGTTGGTTCTGAAATGTTTTTCATAACTGAAAAAAACATCTTTCTTGAGATATTATTTGAGGATAAATTATTAAGTTGTATGGTTTTCCTCCATGCAAACTGGTAAAGTTTGATGAGCATATATCCTACAATTTTTTACGTCCAAAAGACTAGATCCTCAATAATATTTTTTGGGAAATAATTGGTAGCAAAATATTTAAGTGCCAGTTAATTTGAAAAGATTCACAAGTGTGGTAATAAGTAATATACAATTTTGAACACCTATATTGTTTCAAATCCAACAGGTTTGTCCTCTGACCGTTGGCAAGACGACATAGACTTCAACTTCACTAGTAGCTCAAGAGTAGCCTCTCGTCCGTCTCGGCCGACCTGGGTTATTGCGGACTTCACTTTTGAGGGACAATTATCTTGTGATTTACCTTTTCGTGCTGGTGAGAACATTTGTGTTAAAACCAGTGTTATTGAGGTGGAACTTGTAATTTACTTTCAGGAGAGCTAATAATCTCATAACTCTTTAGTGAACTGTGATAATTTCATACAGTTTTTTTATGATAATAAGAGGTTCAGGGAAGGGCATTGCACTAAAGACCAATAGCTTTAAATACAGCATAAAAAACAGTGTGCAATTTAAAAAAAAATTCAAGGAGATATATTTATCTTTGTTTTATTCTTATATAGTTTAATAGCAAATAGATGCATGAAAAACAATCACTTTTTTAGTTGTTCCTTGCTCATTTGAGTTCTAAATTTTGATTTCAATTTACCAAGAGCTTCCTTATGTTGCTAATCAAAAGACAAAGATAATATGAATGACATGTATTGTGAGGTGACTCAGATTAATTGTCTACAATTCAGAAACTGATAAGTAAAAAGCAGTTCAGAATTAACCATTGTTGGTTTCTTTATTCACTTTGTTAAAATTCTCTGGAATTCCTCTTGCAAGGAAAATACATTTGAATCTTAATCACATTTAATTTTACCTAATATTATCTTTTTTTCAATTCTTTCTCAGGTGACAAACTAAAAGTGACAACGGCGACGGACAACCTCAATGATTGGTGGGAGGGTTTAGATGAGAGAGGGAGGCAGGGCATCTTCCCAGCAAACTTTGTTCATGCTATCTCTTAGTTTCTCAAGTTGATAGATTTACATGTAAAATCTGTCATGTTTAAGGACAGTGTTGCCCTATACTTTACAAAAGTGCAATGTTTACCCTTCTATGCAATTCTTATTGATATATGTCATCATTCTTTTGATATTCTTCTTGAATTCAAACATTCCTCTAAGTGACTCATCATTTTGCGATGGAATAAGTTCATAATTATCTGATATCTTCTAGGCCTGTCTCCAAAGATATTAAAAAAAAATTAAAGGAAAAAGCAGCACGAGCCGAGGATGAAATTTAAAAGAAAAAGAAAAAAAATATATATGTATATAAATATGGTAAACCTTGTCTTACTCTTAGATCTCTCTGATTTAGTCATAAGATATATTTCTTGATAGGTCTATGTGTAAAAGTATGAGCTATGCAGAATCACTGTATATTTCAGAATGTAATTTATGACTTATACTGCCCTCCTCAAGTGTAAGGCTTCTAAATCCTTTTTGATTTTATCAGTTGTAAATCTCATATTTCTTATCATGCCCTTCACTTTACAATCACTTTATTAAGTGTAGAGCGCAACCTTTAATTTGTCACACACCTAAAAAAATTTGGATTAATACTGATTGGTTTCCTTATTCAATTTTACCATGTTTTTGGGAACCATTGCGACAGTATTTCTGAAGTCTATCTTCCCCTCATTATGTTTAAACAGATTTTAATGGACTGTGCCTAAGCTTTTGGAAGATTTACTCTCCATATTTGTCCTCTGACTTTTCTTTCTGTATCATGAATGACCATCATGAAAGCTACTTTATTTTATGAAGGACAAAACACTCACTATGTTCTTGTCCTTTGGCCACTATGATTTTATTTTTTTTTTTATACAAAACTCTTCATTCTTATCTTGCAAAGCCTTCATTTAATACAGTCTATTGTGTCAATTTATGTTTAGAATTTTTTGGTGACGATATCTTGACAAACATACGCAATCTATTGGTAACTGTCTACTTCTGTACCACCCACTGGAAAGTTAAAAAATTTGATTGAATAGACTGGTTTTGTTCCAATGAGATGAATATTCAATTTTTTTGTATTTTATGATGAGAATGTGTGACTTTCATGCAGGTCCAAAGCCACTTGTGGTGACCGTATAGGTCTTGGAGGCATTAATTGTGAATCAATATTAGCAGAGATTCAATAACTCCTTCAGTGAAATTGTTGCTGAAGTGAAAGAAAAAGCATCTCCTACTAATGATTGCTGATTTGACTCTGCTTCTATATATATATATATATATTATGTTCATGACTGTGACATTAATGTACAAGGATTTATTTCTTTTCCTATTACAGTACCAAAAGCAAGTGCTTTGATTTGCACTAAAATATGAGCTATGTGATCTTCTCTCAGGAAGTCTCGGAACACATTAATTTATCTGAATTTTTTTTACTCTAGTTTTAAATATGACTTCAATGAAAATTGCTCTACGATATACAGAAAGAATATATGTATTTGCATCTTTCATGAAAAAAATTTACCTTATTTTCAGAGACTGCTGATATAACTTTTCAACCATTAAATTTATTTTTAAGTTGATAGTCTCTTATTCTTAAACTTTGTGAGATCAGTGTACGTCTCTAGGCCTACATCTTTCTTTTTTTTTTATTTTATTTTTAAGTTTGCAGGCCTATTTAGAACTGCATTTTTTAGAACAAAGTTTCATCTAAAATTTAAACTTTCACAAAAATAAAATAAAATATTGATAAAATAAACACAGTCACGGTTTGTGTTCCTCACATTTTATTCAAATGACTCATGAACCATTTCACTTTTGATCAGTATTGAAATTCTCCCTAACTTTCATCTATTTTTGTCTCTATATTTATTAACACAGCAAATCGTTCTCGCCAGTAATTAATTTGACATGCCGGTTGTGCTTTAACTTAATTTTTCAGTTTCATTTTTACAATTTTGAACTGAGAGAAAGTTTTGAATTAATATATAGTTAAGATATTCTTGTGATTTATAATCATAATTATATTACAGTAAGATATTTTTGTGATGTTATTTCCATTTGTCATGTTGAAATATTTCCTAGTTCAATGTCCTCAAAATGTCTTGTTTATTTTTCTGAGATGTACAAATTAAACTGATTTTTAGGATTTGTAAAAAAAATCGTAGCTTTGCTCGTTTATGATACTTAGTTTACAGTTACGTATTCAATTGTATTTTATTATTTATTTTACTAAAACTTTTTTTGCTTCTTCAAGGTTTATCTCTACTTGGTTTATTTACCAGTTGATGCCAGAGAAACTTTTTTGACATCTATTCAATAGCAGTTTTTCAAGGTGGATAATTGTGCATGTAGTAAGTGGTGAGATTCTGAGAGAACCAAAAATTTCTAAATAAGACAGGCAAGATCTGAGAGTCTTGTTTAGAAGGAGAATCTGTCACCATTGGAAATCATAAATTCTACTGTTCTGGACAATAGCAAGTATCCAATTTAGTCAAGTGCAAATTCAACCAAATGTTATGAATGTAAATTATCAAAATTCTTGTAGCATACAGAGATTTCCTTTTAATCAAAATTCTTTTTAGATAGCAAAAATATCAAGAATGAGCATTAACATATGGTATCAACATCAGTTATACACATATCACTTTGTAACTGAATAACGTTTTTATAAAACAATCGACGGGAGAAGAAAAAAAACCCCAACAAAACAGCCTTTTTATGATTTAAACAGTTACTGAAAATGTAATGTCCAAGATGAGTGTTGACTGCTTGGAATAGAGAGGATTAAGGAAAAAAGTTGAATAAATAAAATAACGAAGAGAGACAAAAAAGAGATCAAAGAAAACAAATGTTAAGATCCGTTATCTCATTAAACATAGATCAAAGAAAACACATGTTAAGATCCGTTATCTCATTAAACATAGATCTAAGAAAACAAATGGTAAGATCCGTTATCTCATTCAATATCATCAGGTTAATGGACTTCTGGAACACCCGCCGAAGAAGGGGGCATTCCCAGTGGCTCCACAAGGGGCGATTGAGTGCGCTAAGTAAGCGTTTACCGCAAGCAGTCCCGAACCGCCACGGTAACCGAATAGGACAGGCTTGACCTGCCGAAGATACCGTCGTGGACAGTAAAAGGTCCGAGAACCTGCGTTCTCCGTGCCTCGCCAATGTCCCTTGCCCTAGAAGTTCGGGAGAGAGAGAGAGAGAGAGAGAGAGAGAGAGAGAGAGAGAGAGAGAGAGAGAGAGAGAGAGAGAGAGAGAGAGAGAGAGAGAGAGAGAGAGAGAGAGAGAGAGAGAGAGAGAGAGAGAGAGAGTGAGAGAGAGAGAGAGAGAGAGAGAGAGAGAGAGAGAGAGAAAGAGAGAGAAAGGGAGAGAGACTCAGACAGAGAGAAAAATCAAGAGAAAGAGAGATAGGCAGAAATCTAAAGAAAGACAGGAGAAATATAGAGATAGTGAGTGCATTGGCCGAGAAATATAGACAAGTGACGAGCAAAACTTAAAAATAAAACCCAACGGAAAACCAACTTTCCCAAAGAAAAAAGGTCAAAGAATGAAAACAAAGGAGAAGCTACTTAAAGCAACAAAATTCAAGAGCACAATAGGACTAAGATAAGCAGGAAACTGATTCTCTTTTCAGGAAAGATGGCCGTCTCCTGTGAAAGCCCGGGCAATATTATATTACGGAAACCATTCTCATCTTTTCATGTTTTCATCTACCAGCGTAAATAGAATTGATTTCTCAGTACGTGTATTTGTAACCCCTCACCCCTCACCCCCCTTCTCTCTGTCTTTGAGTCTTTCTCTCTCCTTATACTCAAAAGACTAGCACTAAAGACGTATTACTTCTTGTCTCTGGATCGAACTTGCGCCTCGATGCGGCACCCATCGCCTTGCCGAGACAAGACTGGGCACTTAACCACTGAGCTATCCGCATAGTCAACAAAAATAGATACTTCAGGAACAGTGACTTTCATGCTGGCTTGAATAGACTAAGAAGTTGAATCGCTAAGAACGATCAAGTCCATATTTTTACAGGACATACAAACTAGCCTCTAACGGATCTTAGAAAGATGCTTGCATTTTAAGATTAGCACTAATTAGCTTGTTTGTGTTGTTTTACCTTGTCATTATGGCGCCCACCCTGACTACTCTTCTACTCTTCTGAAATGTCCAATTTAGTCAAAAGCAAATTCAACCAAATGTTACTATCCGAATTATCAAAAGTGTGGTGGCTTACAAAGATTTCCTATCATAGAAGATGCTTTTTAGGTGAAAAAAAGGTCTAGAATAATTATTGGTGAATAAAGTTTTCACATACATGTATAAAACAATGGACTAGAGAAGAAGAAAAAAAACAGCCACTTAATGATTTAGTAGATAATTATTGAAAATCTAAGGTCCAAGATGAGTGTTGACTGCTTGGAATAGAGAGGATATGGGGAAAAAGTTTAAAAAAAAAAATAAAATATCTGAAGAAGGAAAACAGAGATCAAAGAGAACAAATGTTATATTGCTAAGATCCCTTGTCTCATTAAACATCAAAAGTTCCAAAATGTAACAACTTGAGCATGGAATTTTATGTATTTTTTGGCCGCGCTCTTTTTAACGAACTGTTGCTTACTGTCCGTTTATGATTGATGCTGAGTGGATCTGTCTCAACTCTACTTAAAAATAAAAATTCAAAAGAACCACAACAACAAAAAAACCAACAAAACAACAACAAAACCTGTGTTTGAGGTCGAATGTAAAATGCACTATCGTTTAATTTTGTTTATTGACCAGGGCTAAATTTTCTGTCAATGAAATCCACGGGCTGTTTGTGTAACGAAGAGTACATACCGTACACCAGATTGTACAAAGGGAGAGAATCGTAAAAATGTCCGACCACCACCAAGTTAAAAACATAGAGCTAGGGATCAAGAGTGGTGGAAAATTAAAAAAAAAAAAAAGACGCGAAAACGAGGAAGGAAAATGGTAAGAAGGGAACCAAAGAGGAGAAGCACAAGTGAGACGAGGAGGGCGTCGAAGAAGAGCAGAAGCAGGAAAGAAAAAAGAAGGAACGAAAAAGTGGAGAAAAAGGTAGATATAAGAGAAGGAAAGAGGAACAAGAATGATTTATCCTATGTGACCATGTTCTGGACCGTTTCTTTACCAACCTAGATCGATTCCCAGCAAACACCTGATAACCCGGATCAATACGTCCGGAGATGTTTCTCTAAACCCCAGCATGGTAATATTATCACAGCCGACAGCCACTCAAGTCGAACAGCAGCCACTGATAGTGATATCAGGCTTCCAGGAGCTTTCTTACAATTTAAATAAAAAATTTCAACCTTAACCAAAAAAAAAAAAATGTAAAAGAAAAATATAAATAAAAGATTAGACCATTTTAATGGTGTGTTCCATCTATCTTGGTTTGTTGAGACTGAAGTGAAAGAACCACCCGTTAAATCACTTGCCATTAATGCAACTGGCTTTTGGAGAACAAGTTGTCACTGGAACGCTAGATATGGTCTTGTGTGATTAGAAAGTTACAAACCGTTGAGAGAACTGCACTGTGTGTTTGTCGGTCGTGTTTGCTTGTCAAGACGTGTCAATAGTTTTCTAAACCGGTACAAGATGTAATTGGTTGAACTGCGTTTTCTGTTTAGACAACCTGACGCGGGGAATGATGAACACAGAAGCCACTAAAGAGGTTTATAGCTTAATCTCCTATTCAAAAAAAAAAAAAGCATCTATGAAGTTAGTTTTTAAGTTCTTAAAGTTTCTCGCAGAATCGTATACGAAATCAAGGGAATATTAAGTCATCAAATTAAGAATTACATTATTTACATTGTATAGGAGTTACTTTGAAGATTCTATTAAATGCTTGTTGAAAGGCTATGAGTTTCTTCAATAAAGTGTACTCCAATGATGGTCTGCGTTGCGAAAATTCAGATTTTAGCGTTCATTCAAACCTACATGATAATGAACCTTTGAACGGATCTATAAATTAATAGATTTGGATCATTAAAAAAAATTAGTTTACTATTCTTATCAATATTATACCTTTAAAGTCTTGTTGGGTCAGTTTTATAGTGCAGTGAATCAGGCAATACCCTTGTCAGTCTTCTAACCTTTATTAATATTTTCGTGGGATCCAGCTTGTTAACCAATGAGTTTAAGAAAGAGAAACCGAATATACGATGAGAAGAAGAGGAAAAAACCGAGCATAATATTTTATGCGAATTATTTTTCGCTCGGTAAGGGAAAGGACGGACCAAACAGTTTTTGCGGGCGAGATTTATATCTTATTAGCAAGAGAAGGATAGGAGAAAAGGACACTCAGACACACAGACCTAATTAAAAAAAATCACACACACACAAAAAAAAAAACAACAACTCACAAACCCCCACCCGAAAAAATGGAAGGAAGGAAAAGCAAATAGAAGAAAAATGCAGACACACAGAAAGAGAAAAGAGAAATAGACAGACAGAAAGAAGACAAGGCGCTGATAACAGTGGAAACATTAAAAAAAAAAACTGAGTTATAACAAGGGAAATCACTCTGCGCCAAGATTGATCCCACTTGCCTGTCTTATCATATTATCTAACGCTGTTGATTGGATTCAATTCACGCTGTGAGACTGGCCAGTAATCTCACACCGGATTCCTGGCTTGTCACCGCTCCACTCACTGATAACAATCTAAAAAATGTTGAAAAAAAAAGAAGAAAACAAAAGAAAAACGACTTAACCAGCATCAACACTGCAATCACCACCATGAACGAAATAACCATAACTTGGTAAACAGCGGCAAACAGCAGATGAGATAAGAAAATGAAAAAAAAAAGCGAAATAAAAAAGACCTACTTAAATACAACAACAACAACAACAACAACAACAACAACAACAACAACAACAACAACAACAACAACAACAACAACAACAACAACAACAACAACAAAAACAACAATAAAACCCAACAAGACACAGCTATATTCTTTTTAACTTTCCGAACATTATTACATCTGCAGATTAAAAGAAAAACCGCTGAATATCATTCACTTAATTGAACTCTGCACATGCTGTGTAAGAAAAATATTTTAACTTTTCTTTACCCTCCTCCATGAAACTGTTTTACAGCCTTACAAATTGACAAATGTAGCATATGAACAATTAACAACAATACCAAAAAACGACAATATTATAAATAATGAGAACAAGATCAACAATAATTATAAAGATGATGATGATGGTGATTTTGATGACGATAATAATGATAATAACAACAAGAACGTCAACAACAACAACAACAACAACAACAACAACAACAATTTAAAAAAATGATAACAATAATAATGTCGACCCCAAATGAAGAAAATAAAGAGAAAAAAAAGAATTAGAACGAATAATTAAATTATGTTGCGTCATTTACAAAGTTCAAGGGTATAATGATATTTTAACTCTGTTACTGTACACACCAGATGTGTCAGTCATAGCAATGACTCTGCCTGGTGAAAATGGAAACAAAAAATGGGACAATGTAAGACGCACAGCAATAGATACTCTAAGTTTGCTTCATATTCTAAGCTAGTTTAAAAAAAATGGGACAATGTAAGACGTAATAGATACTTTAAGTTTGCTTCATATTCTAAGCTAGTTTAAAAAAAATAATGGGACAATGTAAGACGTACAGCAATAGATACTCTAAATTTGCTTCATATTCTAAGCCAGTTTTTAAAAAAAATGGGACAATGTAAGGCGTACAGCAATAGATACTCTAACTTGGCTTCATATTCTAAGCTAGTTTTAAAAAAATGAGAAAAGAAGCTGCAGAATTACCATAAAAAAGCAGCTACTCCAGAAACAACAATCACTCTAAGGATTGTTCTACCTGTAAGAAAAACAAGGCTGCTGCTGTAAATAAACATTCTGTCATTCCGAACAAAGGAATAAAAATATCTACAGACTTGAATTCTGTTACGCCTGTTCTGTGGCGATCAATACACGCCCACCATCCAACACCAATTTTCAAGATTTTATAATTTTAACATTACTCTGGTTACCAAAACAATTATTATCGTCAAATTGCAGACTGCTCGCACAGTTTCTTGGTTTTTATTCTATTTTCAGAGATTCCTTTAAAATTAAATTATAAATTTTAAAAAAATTCTGAAAAGTTATTTTCAAATCAGCAATTTTATTACAAACTCAGTTATCTAAATGCATGTGACGATTAATTGTTGTTCATGTGTCGATTTTTCTTAGAATTTAAGTAAATCGAGTCATACTTCTTCAAAGGGCTTAGGACAACCATCTGCAGAGCTTCGGCTGTGTAGCTAAGAGATCCTTCTCAGATAGAAGGGCTTGAGCACTCATCTTGTAACGGTTATATCAAACAACCAAGCGGAGGAATAAGTATTTGCGCCTCCCATACCTCGAGCCCATCATCCCTCTATTTAACCCTCCCCCCCCATTCACTCAAAATGGAGAGGGATGGCTGTCTTTTTTTTCAATTTTTTGTTTGTTTAATAATATTCCTATATGACTATGTACATGACTTAAAAAATGCAATGGCCATTTGGACATTCAAAACCTACCAACTTAAAAGCGTAACTTGTAACAAAGTATTTTTCGTCTTCATTATTGCATTGTCCTTGATAAGTAGGAATCGTTGAAAAAAAAAAGAAAAAGAAAAACAAAGCAACACAAAAAACAAAACAAAAACAACAAAACAAAACGAAAAACCAGACAAGGTCAAACAACATGCGCATTTGCTCTCTCATCTTTCTTCACAGATTTTATCAGCTTTTCTGATGAAGAAATTTCACAAGATACCCAGACAATGATTATTGTGTTCCTCAGTGCTATCAATCTCTAGCTGGGCTTTTGTGCCATTACGCTCTGGCGGAAGTCACAATGGGTCCAGATTAAAAATACAAACAAAACCAGTCACAAATCTCCATTCTGCGATTCGTGTCTCGGCCGGCATTAATGCCGATTCCTTGGGGATGGGGGGGATTTGGGGGGGGGGGGGGGGAAAGGCCGTGTCCACACATCTCCTGACCTCACTCTGATGCTATACGAGTATCCGACTGGAGACACTGTTAGACCTGGTCACCACACAAGACTGACACGTCGTCTCAGTACATGATCCTCTTTGAGTTAATAAAAGTGTCGCGGTTGGTTGTGGTTTGTATAAAACTTTCGTTAAGTCCTTTGATCACTTTGTCAGGAAAAGCTGTTTAGAGACTTCCACATTTTACTAAAAGTATGAAGGTGAATTTGAGGCGGCAAAAAACAAATTAGTTGATATTGACTAAAAGTGGAGGTGAAATATATTCATTTGGAATTTTTTATGTTGAATAGCAGAAAAACAACATTCATTCCCCATTAAAACAAGTATGTTGCAATCTTCACACTTTGTGATGAAGCAACCAAAGAACTACTCTTTGAGTTTATAAATCTAGTCAATCTGGTCCAATCAGCTTCTAAATGTCTCACACAGAAAAAGATATATATATATATATATATATATATATATATATATATATATATATATATAGAGAGAGAGAGAGAGAGAGAGAGAGAGAGAGAGAGAGAGAGAGAGAGAGAGAGAGAGAGGGAGAGAGAGAAAGGGAGAAAGACGCACACAGAGGGAGAAATAAAGAGAACGAGAGATAGGCAGTAATTTAAAGAAAGACAGGAGAAATATAGAGATAGTGAGTGCATTGAGCGAGAAATATAGATAAGTGATGAGCAAAACTTAAAACAAAACAAAACCAGCGGAAAACCAACTTTCCAAAAGAAAAAAGGGTCAAAGAATGAAAACAAAGGAGAAGCTACTTAAAGCAACAAAACTCAAAAGCACAATAGGACTAAGATAAGCAGGAAACTGATTCTCTTTTTAGAAAAGATGGCCGTCTCCTGTGAAAGCCCGGGCAATATTATTATGGAAACCATTCTCATCTTTTCATGTTTTCATCTACTAGCGTAAATGGAATTGATTTCTCAGTATTTGTAACCCCCTCTCTCTTTCTGTCTCTCTGTCTTTCTCCCCCTCCTTATACTCAAAAGACGAGCACTAAAGGCGTATTACTTCTCGACTCCCCTACGGATATCCTAATTGAAGGCTCTGAATTAAACAACCGAGAAAGAAGTTAAAAATTACTTCCTTGTGGAAAACGGTGTTTCACTAAGTAAGTGGAAGATATGGAAACTAGAGAGAAAGTGAAAGATGAGGTTTGATGAGATTTTGTCTGGGAATGGATGGATAGATAGATAGGTGAATAAATAGACAGATATATGACATCTCTAGAGACAGCAAAAGAGAAAGAAGAAAAGGGAAACAAAGAGAGAGAGAGAGAGAGAGAGAGAGAGAGAGAGAGAGAGAGAGAGAGAGAGAGAGAGAGAGAGAGAGAGAGAGAGAGAGAGAGAGAGAGAGAGAGAGAGAGAGAGAGAGAGAGAGAGAGAGAGAGAGAGAGAGAGAGAGAGAGAGAGAGAGAGAAAGAGAGAGAAAGAGGTAAGGTAAGTGAGAAGAAAGATTTTTATGTTATTCAATCAGCAGACCAGTAAAATGTTTTTCTTCTTTTTTGTAAGTCGGTTATCCTTCGTGTTAAACAAGTCATCAAGTTTCTATTTACTGCAAATAAATATTGAGCTTCCGGCAAAGATTTTAGGTCAAAACATTAAACCAATCAGGTCTAGAATATTCCAAATGTTGATTTCATTTTGTAGGAATCTTTGCCTTTAAAAATCTTTCAAGAAATGAGAATCAAGAAGCAAAACAGGACGGTGGAAGCTACTCATCTTAAGGTCACTCAAGTAGCAGTCCGTGTTATGGCTATGAAAATGGCGAGACATCTAGCAAGACTAGTCCCAAGGTATCTGTCAGACGTGGTGACTCGGGGCATGCTTTGTTTTCATGGACTCGGCTGAGTCACATACAGCTCACAGCTCAGTCGGTAGAGCGTTGGACACAAGATGGGAAGATTTTAGGTTCAATACGAGGCTCACACATCTAGTGGGAACGTTGGACCCTGCCTCAACAGCCCTTTTGTTGGTCTGTCCGAAAAGCGTCGTCTTCGTTTGACATTCTTTTAACCACTGAAAAAAAATAAAACAAAACTAAACAACAACAACAACAACAACAACAACAACAACAACAACAACAACAACAACGACAACAACATGAAACACCCTAACCTCAGGTTATATAGAACTTTGACTAATTTATTTTGACACTGTTTAGCTTCATGAAATTAGTGCTATCAATCTCCACCCCCCCCCCCCCCCTTTTCCAACCCCCACGCATTTACAGACTTTTCACCTAGAGAATCTTCTCCAACACAAACTGCATTCTAACCAATTGCTTGGTTATTTGACATAGTCCATCCTCTCCAAAGTTTCCTCAAGTTTTGTCTACATATCCCCCCCCCCCCCACCCTCAAATAAAAAAAAAAAAAAAATTCGTCAGACAAGAAAATGTAATGTTAAAATCTCCAAAGAATAATTATTTATTTCAAACATTTTCTGGCGACTTCGAAATGTCCGGAACATGACTGTGTGGGCTGAAGCGGAAAGATTGATGATGCAAACTTGATATCGAGCAGAGAACGTAATGTGGATTATGATCAGCTTGGCCATCAAAGGACAAACCGGCCTGTGGTGTCTGAGGGTTGGATGATGGGACGTTATACAGCGCTGTTTACTATATCAACATCTTAGTGAAAGATCACACTTACCGAACAGTAGAAAAATTCCGGAACTATCCGCCCAAAGCGGATCAATAGGGAATAAAGTTTTTCAAAGAATCTCTCTGCGGAAAGGCCGGAATGAACACCAGTGTCAAACAATGCGTCTATCGGCAGATAACTCCTGCTCCAAGTAAGATCGATGAGAGATCGGACCAGGGGCGAGCACTGCAGATTGAGAGAGGAGGGTGTGTGTGTGTGTGTGTGTGTGTGAGAAGAATGAAAGGGGAGGTAACTCCCACGTTTCGGACATTTTTTTTTTAACTCAACAGTGCTATTGATATAGAGTTCGGGTCTTAAATGAAGGTGTTGAATGCTGATCAATACAGTCCACTAATTAGCTTGGTTGTGTTGTTTTACCTTGTCAGTATGGCGCCCAACCTGACAACTCTTGGAGTGTCATAGTAAGATAGCCTCGCAGACAAGTACTAAGTTTCACCAAACGAAAGTAGGAATAAAGGCATTAAATGGACACGAAGAGTTTATACCGGTGATGGATTTTAATATTATGTGAAAGAGTAGTACTTGTATGCAAATATGGGGAGATATTAAAAAAAGGCTGTAGAAAAGAATCTGAGTCGTAAATGTGTAGGGATAAGGTTTGAATATGCTGTACCAAAATTAAACAAATATGATTGAAAGAGGTTTGAAAAGATATGGAGGCGTCAATTTACTGATTCCGGCCACACCTCTGTTGTTGATTGAGCTTGGGTCTCAACCCCCTCGAGCTTGACCCAGCTTGGGGTAATCACTCTTCTATTCTTCAAGGTACCCGACATCACACTGTTGTGAACGAGCTGTATCAGACAATTTACCTATCAACCAATTGACCTAGGATAAAACTTAACAGAGCAAGGAAATTGGTTAATAGCTGAGAGAATTCTAGCCTCTCCATCCTAAACGGGAATTTTCTGCACTTCTTAAAGTGGCCCAGTAAACATGCTTGGGCCAGGAGAGGACCCATGTGAGGCAGGATAAAATCGGATATTTCCTAGAGGGAGACAGCCTGTAGTTGACACTTTCTAGTACGAGAGAGAGAGAGAGAGAGAGAGAGAGAGAGAGAGAGAGAGAGAGAGAGAGAGAGAGAGAGAGAGAGAGAGAGAGAGAGAGAGAGAGAGAGAGAGAGAGAGAGAGAGAGAGAAAAAGACAGAGAGACAGACAGAGAGAGAAAGAGGAAGAAGTATTAGAGAAAGAGAATGATAGAGAGACAGTGAGGGAGAGGGAGAGAGAGAAAGAGAGAGAGGAAGAGGGAGCGAAAGACAGAGAGAGACAGAGAGGAGAGATAGATAGATAGATAGATTGATTGATAGGGAGAAAGAGAGAGAGAGGGGAGAGATGGAGAGAGAGAGAGAGAGAGAGAGAGAGAGAGAGAGAGAGAGAGAGAGAGAGAGAGAGAGAGAGAGAGAGAGAGGGTGGATCAATAAAATTAACTACTTAAAAACTACTTAAAACTAGTATTAATTTCTCGCAATTTAGAATTTTCTGGATGTTCTCTATCAATTTTGAAATTTGTTATGGAAACTTTGACAGCTTTCCTTGAATAATTGTCTCGTTAGACTGAATGCAGTCCTGTATCACATCGACCCCTCTATAGATCGATATCTCCTCCTATCAGACTTTGTATTCCGCCGATCAGCACAGTTAAAGCTTAATAGAAAAAAAATCTTATTTCTTTTAGGAATGAATTGTTTTCCGCCGAGTGTATATCAGTTAGAAACCTGATTTTACTAAAAGATTATGGTAAAAAAAATTTTTTGTAAGATCATTAAATTTCATGTTGTAGATAACTTTATAAATATTTGCGTTTTTTTTAACGCCGAAATCTTTTTAGGGAAGTTTGCTTTAGCTTTTTTTCTTTTCTACAAAGAACTATCGCTTAATTTTGACACAGAAAACGGACCCTGTTTTAAATCTGAAAATTAACAAGTTTGATCTGTACAATTGCTATCACTTTATCGTCGGGGTGTTAGAAATTGGGCTAACAGCCCAGAGGTCCAGGGTTCGGATCCTAGCGTGGGCTATATGGTGTTGAGGTAAGCTCTCATCTAAACAGCCCTGTCCTAAGGTTTGTCTGGAAGGGAATTTTTTTTGACTGTAGAAATAACAACATAGCACCTACCCGTATCCTCGGAGGTTGAAGGAAATCAGTTGTTTTCTCCTGCTTTACTCACCTGTTGTGAAAATAAAAGACATATCACCTAGAAAGGATGTAGAATCGAAACCATGTAATCAAGTATGGGGTATCGACCATTACGATTTAATCTAATTTTCCTAAACCGTATGAGATATGCACTTTTCGTCGCTGAAACAGGAAAACATTGATCTCACTTATTAGTGATTACTTTCTTCTTTTACATTATTTTCTGTTAGTAATAAACCAAATGTGAACATTTTCCCTAAAAAATCGATAATTGCCATTTAATCACGGACCCCAGTTGCCAAAACTTGAATTTAAACTTCAAACAGATCATGGTGATACGCCGCAGAGCAAGTGACAAGAGATCAGCGGATTAAAAATGTAGTCGGAACAAATTTTCCGCCTCAGTAAGATCAAAGGCTCCGCTAGTAATGTCAATCTTGGCTGGCGGAATGTTGATCAGGACATGTGTGGAGCTAGCCGGGGCTGATTTCTGATACAATATTTACAACTGTGATTCAGTTTGTCTTTTTTGTCTAACATGCCTGTACAGAGATGAGCTGGTGCGACCAAAACAAAACCAGAATCTGAAACAGGACATTAAGTGACTGAAAAACAAGAGAACATGTAAGATCTTTTGCATAGAACAGTTTTGTATACATATATCTGCTTGTAACTCTTACAGGTAAACATTCTCTAAAGTGATTAGTAGCTTTCTATGGCAGCCTGGATTCAATTATAAGGAGAATGGTAATATATTTTAAGCTTTTGGATTATTTTTTTCCCCAGTTTCAGCTTCTAGAATTGTGTGAACAAATTAGCGAGAGAGAAATAGGAGTGTAGATCTAGATTAATTCATTGAAGCCGACAAATTAGAGAACGGACAAATAGATAGATGGAGATAAAGAGAGAGAGAGAAAGAGAGAGAGAGAGAGAGAGAGAGAGAGAGAGAGAGAGAGAGAGAGAGAGAGAGAGAGAGAGAGAGAGAGAGAGAGAGAGAGAGAGAGAGAGAGAGAGAGAGAGACAGACAGAGAGAGACAGAGACAGACAGGCAGAGTGAAAGAACTCTGACTAAAAGTCTCCCCATTCATGATGTGTATTTCCCCAGTTTTGATAGCAACCTGTTCTTGGAAACCAAGCTACAGACAGCCTTATAATCAGTTCTTTGAACACTCTCTGATTATAAACCTCGCCTTCTTTGACACCAGCCACAGGAATTCATCGCCCGCAAGACAGAATTTCCGCCATTAATCCTCAGAACCTTTCCCACAAAGCAAGGAGCACCCAAAGATCTTCGTGTCAAATTTACTTAAAATCGTGTACGGATTCAACGCGAACAGAAAGGAATGTTTAATTGAACTCTGCCTCATAAAGGATTATAAGAAAAAAAAACAAAACAAACCCACAACACATTAAGCGAGGTAGAAGCTCTACAACGTCTTGCCGCACTCAGAAATAATGGCCGAACCCCAAACAGTTTAAATTACAAACTAGGAAAATATTAATAGATTCTGCACTAGAGGATAGCCAAGCCATTGAGTCCAAAAATCTTAGGGAGGTGAAAAAGTGAGTGTATCAAGAACTGCTTCGATGCTTTAATTTCTGTCTGCGGCAGAAATTAAATGATATAATTAGAAACAGATTAGATAATACATTTATTTCCTTTAAAGTCCACCGCACATTCTTAAATTATCTCGAGGTGCAGACTGCGCCTTTTATCTTACAGATCAAAGCTAAATACTCGTTAATATGATAATAATAACTAGAGATGGTTTTTTTTACTTCACCGGATGTCTGGTATAGCTAAGCTAAGATAATCACATCTCTGATTCTTACTCTGAGAATAATATTCATATGGCCGGAAGCACGGAGACTGTATCGACTTTGAAAAGCGGAAATATAGCCCTAACTAGTTACCGATCAGTGATCTATGAATATTTTAATATCTCCCTTCTCCGTGATTACAAGTCAGATCCTGTATGCCCTTTCAAGATCTTTGATGTACCTTGTAGGTGCAGCCTGAGATGATCAGAGACCAGCATCCAGTAACTATCTTCTGTGCTAGGGTACTACTAACATGCTTCTTCTTCTTGTTCTCCTTCTTGTTCTTGTTCTTGTTCTTCTTCTTCCTGTTCTTCCTGTTCTTCTTGTTCTTCTTGTTCTTGTTCTTGTTCTTCTTGTTCTTGTTCTTGTTCTTCTTGCTCTTGTTCTTGTTCTTCTTCTTGTTCTTGTTCTTCTTGTTCTTGTTCTTGTTCTTGTTCTTGTTCTTGTTCTTCTTGTTCTTGTTCTTGTTCTTCTTGTTCTTGTTCTTCTTCTTCTTCTTCTTCTTCTTCTTCTTCTTCTTCTTCTTCTCCTTCTTCTTCTCCTTCTTCTTCTCCTTCTTCTTATTCTTCTTCTTGTTCTTCTTCTTCTTCTCCTCCTTGTTGTTGTTTGTGGCATTATTGTTCTTCTTTTTCTTTTGTCATCTTTGCAAATTTTCCTTTCTCTGCTTCTCGTGTGGCCTTTGCCAAACGCTCTTTTCCAAAAGAGTTTATATTATCACGACTGTGGTGGTTTGAACCGTTTAACCACAGAGTCGTTTACAGGAGGATTCGCCTTCACCATGAGCAGCCTTTTATTAGGATGCAAGAGACGTTATGAACAAGCTGTTATTGTGCCAAAAACGTACTCAGCAGCCACTTGATAGTCAACTCAACAGCCAACTCAGCCTGTAATCACACAAGAACCAACCCAAAAGCCAGCCCGTCATCCACACAATAGCCAAAGAAGCACCCGTTGAACGGAACACTGAACCCTCCACATTAGAACTGTCTATATATCTCCTCCTCCGCAAACAACACAACAGTCACATCAGCACTCAACTCCATAGCTTGGGCAACTGCCTATTCAACACTTCAATCAATAGCAAACCGAACCGCTCACCGGACAACTGATAAAAGCCCCACCCACCTAACAGCCAACTCAACCACCCACCGGACAACAACTGATAAAGGCCCCACCCACCTAACAGCCAACTCAACCACCCACCGGACAACAACTGATAAAGGCCCCACCCACCCAACAGCCAACTCAACCACCCACCGGACAACAACTGATAAAGGCCCCACCCACCCAACAGCCAACTCAACCACCCACCGGACAACAACTGATAAAGGCCCCACCCACCCAACAGCCAACTCAACCACCCACCGGACGACAACTGATAAAGGCCCCACCCACCTAACAGATAACTCGAACTACCCACCGGACAACAACTGATAAAGGCCCCACCCACCCAACAGCCAACTCAAACTCCACCGGACAACAACTGATAAAGGCCCCACCCACCCAACAGCCAACTCAACCACCCACCGGACAACAACTGATAAAGGCCCCACCCACCCAACATACAACTCAACCACCCACCGGACAACAACTGATAAAGGCCCCACCCACCCAACAGCCAACCGAACCGCCCACCCGACAACTGATAAAAGCCCCACCCACCCAACAGCCAACTCAAATTCCCACCGGACAAAGTCAGATGAAGGCCCCACCCACCCAACATCCAACTCAACCACCCACCGGACAACAACAGATAAAGGCCCCCACCCACCCAACAGCCAACTCAACCACCCACCGGACAACAACTGATAAAGGCCCCACCCACCCAACAGCCAACCGAACCACCCACCCGACAACTGATAAAAGCCCCACCCACCTAACAGCCAACTCAACCACCCACCGGACAACAACTGATAAAGGCCCCACCCACCCAACATCCAACTCAACCACCCACCGGACAACAACTGATAAAGGCTCCACCCACCCAATAGCTAATTCAACCACCCACCGGACAACAACTGATAAAGGCCCCACCCACCCAACATCCAACTCAAATTCCCACCGGACAAAGTCAGATGAAGGCCCCACCCACCCACCATCCAACTCAACCACCCACCGGACAACAACTGATAAAGGCCCCACCCACCCAACATCCAACTCAACCACCCACCGGACAACAACTGATAAAGGCCCCACCCACCCAACAGCCAACCGAACCACCCAGCCGACAACTGATAAAGGCCCCACCCACCCAACAGCCAACTCAACCACCCACCGGACAACAACTGATAAAGGCCCCACCCACCCAACATCCAACTCAACCACCCACCGGACAACAACTGATAAAGGCCCCACCCACCCAACATCCAACTCAACCACCCACCGGACAACAACTGATAAAGGCCCCACCCACCCAACATCCAACTCAACCACCCACCGGACAACAACTGATAAAGGCCCCACCCACCCAACATCCAACTCAACCACCCACCGGACAACAACTGATAAAGGCCCCACCCACCCAACATCCAACTCAACCACCCACCGGACAAAAACTGATAAAGGCCCCACCCACCCAACAGCCAACTCAACCACCCACCGGACAATCAACTGATATAGACCCTACCTACCCAACAGCCACCCAAGAGACAACTCTACAGTCTTTTCAACTTCTGAAGAGACACTCAACAGCCAGATCTAAACTTTCTCCATTCGGGTTAAAAGGGAGATAAAGCCAAATCTTGGAAATCTTTCAGAACTTTTATTCCACAACAACGTGCAACGGAGCAGAAACTCATCATAATTATATGCCCCCTTTAAAAAAATAAAATATTAGCTTTGCAGAAAGAAAGATTTTTTACTTTATTTATTTTGTCTAATTTTTCACCTTCGATAACAAATTTTGTGGAAAAGAAATTTAAAAAAAAAAAAGAAAAAAAGAAGAACAAACTCTAAGTCAAACTATCGAGGAAGTCAATCTCAATGTTAAAATAACGCAAACATAATTCAAGTGCTTGTTGTAAAAATACTAGAAAAATATTCAAATCCAGAAATCGCACTTATCTCCCCTGGCGAAACTTCACCATTCTGAGATCTACAAGTTGAAAAAAAAACGGGAGATAAGTCGAATCGAGTTATGTCCCGCTTGACAACGACTCTAGAGAAATCAGATTAACTAAAACCTCGTCCATCTGAATCACTGACCAGTACAGGCGGTGTCTTCAATCAGAGAGACTTTGGAATGACATCTGTGTAGAATCTTTAAATGACAATGACTTTTTTTTCTATTGCTGAACTCAAAAAGAAAGACAACTCTAAACACTTTTTAGAGCGATACGGCTTGTTTTATTGATATTAATTATATATGAAGATTACATGATCTTAAGGTCTAAAGAGAAAAAAAGACACTCTGATCTAGAGGATTACCGTAAAGCTTTTTGAATACTTCTGTCAAGTAATTCTGCAGTATCAGAGGCCAGCTTGAACATCGAAACGTTTAGCCAGTTCTTTAGATATGATAGAATACGAGAATTTATCAAGAGAGTTATGAATTCTTAAGCTAAACTGAAAGAAAAAAAGACTGAAGACTGAAAGACTGAAATAACCATTGTCTTGATTCATGATGGTAAATATTGAACCGATTAAAAATAAACTCATTGTAGGCAAAAAACAAAAAACAAAAAACAAAAAAAAATAAACCACAACAACAAAAAACTCAAAAAACAAACAAACAACAAAAACGCTAAAAACCAGAGAAAAAAAGACAACAACAACAAAAAACTTTAAATAGATGGATTGGACTGATTTATTGCTTATCTGTCCGACTCATATTGATCTTAAAACTTGATCTTCAACACTTCAAATAACTTGCTGCCAAGCAAGGTAGAGCTAGGAAGATATGACCCCACTGAGCAGTAAACCGGCCTGATGTACTCATAGTAAATCTTATTTAAAATAAGATAAACTTTATTGATCACTCTTGAGGAAATAAAAAACTGGCATACCCATTAATATAAAAAAAAAAGTCATACGTTCTTGCAATAAAAAATAAAGGTGTATAATAATAATGGGTGTTTAACTGCAAAAAACGATTAAAAAAAAAATGTATATGTATTCCTAGATAGGGTTATTATATAAAGAGAGTAAGTTTAAAGTTATGGAAAACATTAAGGGAGAAGGGGTGGGGAGTGGGGGTGAGGGGTGGTGGTGGTGAAGGGTGTCAAATGGAATTATCTAAAAGTGCTTACTTTGCAAACATTGCAATAAATAAATAGGTAAATAAATAAATAAATAAATAAATAAATAAATAAATAAATGAAGTATATTAAATTGGTCTTAGTATTTAAAAAACAAAACAAAACAAACCCATCTTAAAGTTTAAAGAGCATTATGAATTTAACGTACACTATCAAACCTATTATGAAAACGATATTGCACTTAATTTTCTGTAGACCTAATAGTTGTATTCACACACGTCTGGCCCAGTCTTCATCAATTATGTTT
>JAWDGP010003957.1:72500-85000 GCA_033675545.1 Elysia crispata | reverse complement strand
CAGAGTGAGAGCAGAGAGAGAAAGAGATAAGAAAAGAAAAAGAGAAAGAGACAGAGACAAGGAGAGACAAACAGAGAGAGAAAGAGAGAGAGAGAAAAAAAGAGAGATATAGAGGGAGACTCAGAGAGAGAATCAGAGTGAGAGCAGAGAGAGAAAGAGATAAGAAAAGAAAAAGAGAAGGAGACAGAGACAAGGAGAGACAAACAGAGAGAGAAAGAGAGAGAGAGAGAGAGAGAGAGAGAGAGAGAGAGAGAGAGAGAGAGAGAGAGAGAGAGAGAGAGAGAGAGAGAGAGAGAGAGAGAGAGAGAGAGAGAGAGAGAGAGAGAGAGAGAGAGAAAGAGAAGATTTCCTCCGGACAGATATACTTACATGCACCGATACAGAATAGGAGGGAGGTGATGAAATGCAGAGAATAAGCAACGATATTGAAGTGAACGAAAGAGAAAAAAGAAATAAAAAGAATTAGAAAAAGAGGGAGATGGGGCTTGGAAGAAGAAAGAAGAATGGAAAAAGGAAAATAATAAGGAAAGTATTTATGGATTCAGTAGATGTGGAATTATCAATGCTGCCAGGACGTTGTTGAAATTTGACAGGAAAATAATATGAGAGACATTTTCTGTCCCGTGGGAATATAGCAAGACATTTTGACAGTATGGGGAAACAAGAGAGCTTTTCCTTTTTCAAAGCTGAGAATTTTCGGGAGCACTTAATGGTCTTTCTAGAGGCGTTTTTCCGAGGATTAAAGTTTGTCACAAATTATAAAAAAAAAAAAAAATTATATTCTGAGGATGGATGATACTGCGCATTAAGTAACCTTATGTGGAATGTTCATTTCAGATAAATTTCGCAAATTGACCACCATAGTGACCGTACTCGTATAAGTGTTGAGCGACATCATATTAAATCGATTATCTGGTCGATCAGCTCTCCAAACCTCACAATCTCAGGCAACCAAAATCTGCAACTATTTCGCCCCCAGTCCAGTTCTGTCCCCACAGGGCTAACACTAGACCCGTATCATTAAAGTCTATTAAATTTTCCCACCGCTGTTCTCTCGGGCTGTTCATTTACTGGGGCTGGATATCTGCTATTATCACAGACACAAAGTAGTCATCTTAACAGACTTTTTTTTGTTTCCTGGAATTTTCAAGATTATCAGAAACACGTTATTTTGTAATTTTCGTTGATTGTATTTATCCAGTCCTGAGTGTTCACGGTTTTTTTTTAGAAACCCAGTTATTTGCTTTTATCACTAATGCTAGCCATCAGACCCCTCGTTCTAAATGATTGAGGATTCAGGAAGATGTGATACTAATTCCGTTACAATCTACCTACAAACACTCATTATCAGGCGACGAAAGGAGTCATTTAACCCCACTTATCAGTACTTGTATGATAATAAGCGTTTAAAAGAATCTATAAATGAATCGGTGTTTTACACAAGTTCTAGCTGTTCTTTATGGGTGCTCATTGGCTTTGGCTTAGAGCAGTCCAAGTCGGCTCATTCTTGTCGAAAAACTCGGATCTCCTGTTAGCTCGACCGCTTAAAAATTTACGGACGATAAGAAAATAACCCATCAAAAACAGATGGGCATGTCTTAATCTACAGGACACAGTTGGACCTGTGTTAATTTACAGGACATGATTGGACATGTTTTAATCTTCAGGACACAGCTGGACATGTCTTAATCTACAAGACACAGTTGGCCCTGTCTTGATCTACATGACATAGTTGGACAAGTCTTAATCTACAGGACACAGTTGGCCCTGTCTTGATCTACATGACACAGTTGGGCTTGTCTTAATCTATATGACACAGTTGGACCTGTCTTAATCTACATGACACAGTTGGGCATATCTTAATCTACAGGACACAGTTGGATCCTGTCTTAATCTACAGGACACAGTTGGATCCTGTATTAATCTACATGACACAGTTGGATCCTGTCTGAATCTACAAGACACATTTGGCCCTGTCTTGATCTACATGACTTAGTTGGACATGTCTTAATCTACAGGACACAGTTGGCCATGTCTTGATCTACATGACACAGTTGGGCATATCTTAATCTACAGGACACAGTTGGACCTGTCTAAATCTAAAAGACACAGATGGATATGTTTAAATCTTCAGGTCTTAATAGGACCTGTCTTAATCTTTAGGTCACAGCGGGACCTGTCT
This sequence comes from Elysia crispata, assembly GCA_033675545.1. Classification (NCBI taxonomy): domain Eukaryota; kingdom Metazoa; phylum Mollusca; class Gastropoda; family Plakobranchidae; genus Elysia; species Elysia crispata. The sequence continues at coordinate 82,818 of JAWDGP010003957.1, read as the reverse complement.
TAATCTACAGCACAGAGCTGGACCTGTCTCAATCTTTGCAACACAGTCGGACCTGTCTCAATCTACAGGTCACAGTGGGACCTGTCTAAATTTGTAGGACACGGTTCGACCTATCTTAATCCACAGAACATGTCTCTAAGAATGTTAATTGAAAGAAAGATAACAGAATATGGCACTTTAGCCATGGGCTTTCCACCTGTATTCGATCTGCTGCTCAATACCTTTGTAAAACTGATATTGATTTAACACACACTTTAAGGACTTGGGGATAGGAACTTGCAATCACGACTACCGAAGAATAAGTAGGCCTACATTCTGCGATAAAAGGAAAACTATCTAATTTATAGTTGTTGTAATAAAGCACGCTCTCATGGGATATTTATCGCATGAGCGGAAGAACAGAATGGACCTATGGGCATAACCTAATTATTACATCTTAAGAATTATCTCTCTGTCTTGTGTTCATGTGCTTATATATATATATATATATATATATATATATATATATATATATATATATATATATATTCTCTCTATCCCCCCCCCCCCTCTCTCTCTCTCTCTCTCTCTCTCTCTCTCTCTCTCACTCTCCCGTTTTTCTGAACTTCCATAGAAGAAATTGGTAATTCGTATACTTGAGCATAATTATGATATTCTCATACTCTCGATTGTATTGGTCAAATATGACAATCGACATTAATTATATGAAGAACCACAATTCCGTGCTTGTCCATTAGACCCTTGGTCTGAATGAAAGGCCTCACATAAGATCACTAACCTCTCCATTCAGTGAACAGCCTCAGTGATTTCCTAGGATTCTGTAGCCAGATGAAGGTGTAGGCGTGGTCGTGGTGGTCACTTGGTTTCTATCAGATCAGCTATATTGAAACACATTGAGATTTGTCTACTGTGTAGATACGATAAAACTGAATACTTTTCATGCTTACAAAAAGGCGTTGAAATGTGCTTGGGGAAAGCCAAGGGAGCACTGTATAGCTTTTATGATGTTATGATGGGGTCATTGCCTCTTGACCATAGCTCAATCAACTTGGAGGAAAATGACCCTAAGCCTCCCAAAGAACCCGCTAAAAGAAATAATATTTTTTTATTATCAGTGCGAATAATTAGCATAGGCATTGTATTGTTTTCTGCTAAGAGTCTATGTAATGTACAAACTGAGTTTACCTTAGTTCAACAACCTCCTCAGAGAATATTAACAGACTCTAGAAGTGATAAGGCATTATATCTGGATCAAATAAAAAGTATAAAATAAAAACAATAAAACGTTATGACATTGCGTTTCCCACTTGGTGCTGCTTACCTTCTAACTTCACTCGCTGCGTTCTAGTAATTAGCGAAAATCGTAACAAGATTTCTTGGAATCAACGCGATATAGATATATCGATAATTGGAAAGAAAAGAAAGTTACTCGAACAAAGATTCGGGTAGTAATCGAATCATGCATCGGCTGAGTAAGCGATCCGGAAATAATTATACATTCAGGCTGCCTGATTTGAAGACACAGATTTGTGACCCAGACTTTTCGATTCTATCTTGACAAAAAAAAGCGCCAACTTTTCTGATTTAAAAGTATTCATTTCTTTGAAGAAATCTAATTAATAAGGTACCACCCATAAAAAATCTATTCTTTCTTCAAAACAGCGAAACCAAAAGTATGGTTTTCTTGTTGATGTCAGATGTCTGTGCGAGGTTAAAACTGGTTTATAAATTTAAAAAGAAATTTTGTTACACAGAGTTTGATCGAACGTTTTAAAAATACACCTGTTTTTAAAAAAAAATTCCTGCAGAGCTCAAGATGCGGAGAGGTGAAAATGCTATTCTTGTTTTTGTGTCCGTACTGTAGATAATATATGACCATCGACTGCAAGATGTAGACTTAGACATCTGGTCCCCCGCTCTCTTGAAATTTAGCCAGTGTTTTTCAATGCGAGAAGAGCAACAAGAAACTGAGTCACATTATTGCAGTTCTAGCGACATCCTCTTCTTCTTTTTTGTTTTTTAAGGCTCAGAGAATGATCAAGTGTAACATGGTTCACAAACTTTGGCCTTGTGTTCTAAATTGTTTAAATTTTAGGTCTTGCCCTGTCGTAGACAATTCCTTTCAAAGTTGAAAGTTTTTTAAAGTTTAAGTTCTAAATGTTTCCTACTTGTAAATTTTACGTCTTGTCCTGTTGTAGGCATTTCCTTTTAAGGTTTTCAGTTTTTTTAAAAGTTTTTAAATCTATTCTAAATAGTTCCTAATTTTTTTAAAAAAGACTTCATGCTTGTTTGTCTTTTAATATTATGTGAGTTTCGTCAATAATAACCCCCCCTCCCCTGCTTTCTTAAAATGATAACTATGTAAAAAGAGAAAGAGAAAAGATAAAATGGAGTGTGTGGAGAAACGTGTTATGCTGAAAGGATTTGGAACGTTAAGCACTGTCTCAAAAACACTTAAAGTTAAACATTGTTTTTGTTTTTAATAATCGTTAAACATTGTCTTAACAAACTAAAACAGTCAAGTTTCTACTCTGAGCTTGAGGTGAGAAGACTGACTAGAGTTACGTTTCCTCAAATAACTTAAAAAAACGTGAAGTTAAACATTGTTTTTGTTTTTAATAATCTTTCAACGTTGTCTTAACAAACTAAAACAGCTAATTTTCTCCTCTGAGCCTGAGAGAAGACTGGCCAGAGTTACGGTTCCTCAATCTATGTTTTACCCGAGGCTGAACAGATCCGCCAACCGCCATGCAGATTACACGCAGTAACGCGAGGGCTCTATTAAAAAAAAAAAAAGGAAATATTAATTTTGCCAGCGAGGGATAACAATGTCAAGTCTGAAGCGAGTCTTAAAAAACTGAAGGTAAGAAAACAAACTTGATTGTGTTTTACTCTTGTATAGTCTAGGCCAGCCTTACACTGGTTTAAGGTGTGATTCCTGTTCCTTAATGCTATGTGATTTCTCGCACCAGCTTTGTTCCAGGCAAGGCGAAGTCAATGCGACTCGACATGTTCTTGTTTTATCTCGAGTAGGAAGGGGCGGTAAGCGGGATCAGTTTGGGCACCGCTGCGGGTTATCTCACGTAGATTTGCTCCGCCATGACGGAGAGTAAAAATCTGGCTCAACGAGTTCAAAGCCAAATGATGGAGAATCTCTGCGTCCAATTGAATTATGAAGCGTTTTGTCCTTTCTGCTCCTGTCTTTGACCAGTACATGTTTATTAAGTATCTTTACTGACGGTATTTTCATAAATAGTTTATTAGCTATATTATAGGTTTAAAACCGACCTATAATATAGCTAATAAACTATTTCAAAATATCTAAATCTAAAACACTATCTCAATGTTTCGAGAACATTTTTTTCCAATAAATGCACGATTTCAGTATTTTAAATTCACTATTTCAATATAATCCAGTAAACTTTTCAATGAATCAGTGATCTAATTCAATGTGAGCAATGCAATATTAGTGTTCATATATCTTTAATATATCTATTTCACTATCTCAACAAATCTATTTCGCTATTTAAATCGGTCAATAAACTTTTTCAATACATCTAATTCACTTTTTTGATATGTCCAATACATTATTGCAATATATAAATGCTCCATTTCGCTATGATTATCTAACCGACCAGCTCTTAATTACATGAGGGTCACCGCCATCTTGGTAACAAGTTTAGTTTCCCCCCGGCATAAAACTTTTATCTCAAAAGTGATGCGACACGCAGACACACGCTTAATAATGCATGAGATTAGTCTGACGGTAAAAACTAGAAAAAGACGTTATGAGAAAACATTATACTCTTAAAAAATATCAAATAAAAAGCAGAGCCCGTGAGAAGAATAGCAATGCGGACATAAAGCAACAGACACACCAGTTAATGACAGAGCAAAACAAAATCCAAATCTAAACAAACAAAAAAAAAAAAAAAAAAAGAAAAAGAAAGGAAAAGATCTAGAAATAGGGGAAACTCTTCAACTTGTTGAGACCAAAACCACTCGGTGCAGGATAAACTAGGACTAGGAGAGAAGCTGGCGTCGTCAACTGCCGGTCAGAAAACAGACCGCTGCAGGCGTCTGTGGATGTGTTTAATGTCGAAAGTTTTTAAGCTTTTTCATTAAAAAAAAAAAGAACTAAAATTTGTAGGTGAGGATTATCTTTTTTGTATCAGTTAATTTATTAGCTACACGAATGAGATGTTAAATCATTACTGCCTAGAGTTTCCATGTCTAATTCAATGCATTTTTTATTACGAGCAATCAACCTAATTTCTCTAGCTAACACTAATAACATTTCTGTATTTTTCAGTCTCTTTGGTATCATACGAATTTCGAAGTTTGATTTTGCATGGCAAAATAAAATATTCAATTGCTTTTCGAATGAAACATTATTTACACAAAAGATTAATTATTAAAGTAGGTAAGGAAAATAATTTCAACTATACAAGAGATATGCACTTATATTAATTTATTATCTATTCTAGATAAAGTAATACTGTGGGAAGGAATTAGATCTTGTTTTTTTGCTTTTTTAAATTCTAAGGCACTTCGATGATTTAATATTTTTGCAATTCCACGCTTTACTGAAACCCTAGAACAAAAACCTCATAAGTCTATTAAGTTCAAGGTCACAATCAGAACCACACAAACTTTGCGCATGCGTCAAATAGAATGGTATTAGCGCCCTCGGGAGGAGCGAGCTGCCCTTGTTAGCAGGCATGGACTGGTGAGCAGGCCTGGCGAGGGGGTTCACTCACAACACAGACCTGGTCACTTAGCACCTCGGGTTGATACTGCCCTCAAACGGACGTTAGATCACAGGGACAGCATTAGCAGCACACTTTGGTCTCAGCTGGTCTACGCTAATAATGCTTTATCAGTTTTAGAGAAAAAATCAACTGGACTAAGGAAAAAAAGAAAAAAAAAACTTACAAAAAATAATTACATAAAGTAAATAAACCCACCAAACCACCTTGGAAAGGCAAACCATAAAAAATCAAAACAATACTTCGAAGCTCGCTGATTACCATTAAATTAGTAAAATTAACGTTTTAATTTACTTCCTTTTTTTCTAATAACTACCATAATTATGATGATTGATGTACAAGGTGTTTAATTTGCTTCTTTCTTTTTTCTAATCAGTTGAAGGTACCAAGGCGCATCAGCTAAAAAAAATTAAATAAGGTAATACGTCCATTTGTTCAAATTTTCTTGTTATGTTCAGAGGAAACATGTTTGATATAAAAAATGACCTATCTTCGAATATGATCTGTTTTCTACTATTCCTTAAAAACTTTGAGTTGTTTTAATGTTCATTAAAACTCTCTTCAAATCAATGTATGTTAAAATGTATAGTTCTCCCGCTAACCCTCTCATCTGGCGTCCACATAACAAGTTCATCGCCTGGCGTCCACACAGCCACTCTTTCGCTCGAAATCCATGCAACTACACAGTCGCCTGACATCCACACAACCACTCTATCGCCTGTCATCCACACAACCACTCTATCGCCTGACATCCACACAACCACTCTATCGCCTGACATCCACACAACCACTCTATCGTCCGTCATCCACACAACCACTCTATCGCCTGACATCCACACAACCACTCTATCGCCTGACATCTACGCAAACACTCAGTCGCCTGACATCCACACAACTACCCCATCGCCTGATATCCACACAACCACTCAATCGCCTGACATCCATACAACCACTCAATCGCCTGGCATCCATAAAACCACCCCATCGCTTGGCATCCATACAACCACCCCATTGCCTGACATCCACACAACCACTCAATCGCCTGACATCCATACAACCACTCTATCGCCTGTCCTCCACACAATCACCCCACCGCCTGTCATCCACACAACCACACCACCGCCTGTCATCCACACAACCACTCCATCGCCTGTCATTCACACAACCACTCCATCGCCTGACATCCACACAACCACCCATCGCCTGTCATCCACACAACCACCCCATCGCCTGTCATCCACACAACCACCCCATCGCCTGACATCCACACAACCACTCTATCGCCTGGCTTCCAAACATTCAACCCGTGTGCCCACGCCCAGTCCATTACTTCAAAGCGAAAATGTAGACCTTATTCATGGATGAAGAGATTTTTTTATGTATAAATCACTGATTCCGTTGCATTGAGTACAAATCCTCTTAAACCCAGAGTTGCTATGTAAGAAAGCCGTATTGAAACACCTTAAGAGGATAACTGCCAACTGCGTCTTTCTGAAGATAGATGGACAAACATTCTTTCCTCTTTACCAAACTTATAATCTGGGATCAGACTTGGCATTCAAGTAAATAAAAAGATAATAACAAAAATGTTCGGAAAGTCTGTATTAAAAAGAATGATAAAAAAAATATTTTGGTTCAAGTTTTGTTTTACAGCAAGAGATTGTGAGTCAATCTACATTTCACCAGGATCAGTTATTGTAATCGTATTTTTTTTTTAAATATACAAGACAATCAAAGGATAACTCTTACCCGGATAAAGATCAGTTTATTCCATGCAAGCAAAGTTGACTCGAAGTGTGACCAATAGCTTTCAGGACAGTATCGATGTTTTTGTTTTTTGCACAGCAATGATTATCCGGAAATACAAGAAATTCCATATCATGAATTGCTAGATGTGAATACATGATGAACCAGCTGCGAATTTTTCTTAGCTTCGTTGAACTGTTTCGTTAAATAAATGATAGAGAGAAATGAAGCGAGAGAGAGAGAGAGAGAGAGAGAGAGAGAGAGAGAGAGAGAGAGAGAGAGAGAGAGAGAGAGAGAGAGAGAGAGAGAGAGAGAGAGAGAGAGAGAGAGAGAAGAGAGAAGAGAGAGAGAGTGAGCGAGAGAGAGAGAGAGAGAGAGAGAGAGAGAGAGAGAGAGAGAGAGAGAGAGAGAGAGAGAGAGAGAGAGAGAGAGAGAGAGAGAGAGAGAGAGATTATTTTTGATTCAGTAAAGTCATTAATTCTTTATACATTTTTTCATCCCAGGTACCTGCTGGCAAATGAGAACATCGAGTGACAGTAACTTTCATACAACTTTACGACAAAGAAGCTTGAAGGAAAAAAACAACATATAACTGAAGCGAAAAAAAGCAACAAATTGAAAAGAAAACCCCCATTATAATAGAACTAATTTGTAAAGCCCCCCAAAAATTTCCCTACAATATTTTTACAGTAAACATGTCAAAGTTCAACTACCAAACTGTGTCGTCAAACTTGGCGGATGTGTCTCAACCGAAAACTTCCAGACGACCATTTCAAGGGCAATCACTCACAAGGAAAATCGTACTGGTCGCAACCTTGTTTGCTTTGATTCTCTCCCCTGCAGACGCCTACTTCATGAAGTGCAAACACTTTTGCTCGATGCTAACAAAAGATGAGGTAAAATTAATACTGGCTACAGCTATGGTTATCTTTCTTGTCATTATAGTTTCAAGGTTCAAGTCTTGTCAGTCTGTATGCTCGGTTTTTAAATTATAATTATAGATCTACCCACGTGTGTGTCTTAATGATTAAACAATAATTTAAATCAAAATTATATCTTTGTCTTGATATTTTACGCTGTGGCAAAGCTTATATTTAGCAGTGTTTTTATTGTTTCACCCGCCCCCCTCAAAAAAAATGAGCAACCCCCCCCCCCCTTAGAAAAAAATAAAAAACAAAACACATACACACATAAATTAAAAACAAAACAAAACAAAACAGGTAACAACAGGTTTAAAACAATCAAAGTTCAGTTGAAACAACTTTGAATGTCGAGTGCTCTTCAAATTTAGTACTAACGTAAACATAATTTTTATTTCTTTTCCTTTTTTTTCTTAAATGTTTAAACCGCAGAGCTAATTTTTTTCGTCGCCATGTTATCAAGACTGCAAAACCATATTATTTACTTTTTTTTTTTTTTTTTAATTTAGCCCTATATTCGACCTACATCTAATTAAAAAAAAAAACCAAAAAACAAATCCCGGTCTACTCAAGCCTAAACATTCTACTTTACTCGGTAAAAGACGATGACGGAAATGTTGCGGAAATAAGTTTTATCTAGAATCAAGTAGAATTTGGTGTAGTAATCATCTACATTTTTGTCTTATAGAGTCATTCCTTGTTTTTTTTTTTTACAATTATTTTTGCTGACACCAGCACTCACTATGGTAGTTTTCCGCGCTGCTCAAAGTCAAGTCAGGAAAAAGTACATAACACACACGGATAGGGAAAAAATGTATTTTGCGGCAACAATTTACTTGAATTTCTTTTTCTAAATTTTATTTGTTGTAGCAAACTTGTTTTTGAAATCGCACTGAGGAATAGCTTACAAGGTTTATATATTCTCAATTATTGATTACACCTGCTTGTGTGACTATATTTCTATGTGGTTGTCTGTCTGCCTGTCTACCTCTCTGTGCGAGGTGTAACTGACTCAGTCCACTGGTCCCTCAGTACAAACCCCTTCCTATGTCAGCTTCTGATGTGCTCAGAGGAAAGTTAAATATCCCGCTATTTTCAGCCAAGTCCACAGCGAGTTTTCTGTCATCCACTGATAACTATCAGCTTAAGGCAACCATTGTTTACATTACCGGTGACTGTAAGTGTTTCCCAGTTTTCCACAACAACTCCGTGATGGTTTAGAAAAGACAGACTAATCCTCTTAACCCCTAACAAATATGCTTCTTAGTTTCTCAGTGTCTTGTCATGTGAGCTTTTAGGCTGGGCGGAACTCATTTCAAGTCAGGCTTAATGTTGTTCAATTTGTTTTATTTTTTGAAAGTAAAGTACATAATTATGGCTCCAGAAGAGAAAAGAAGAGACATTAGATTTCCGACCAAAAACTTTTTTTTTTCACATTATCAAAAGAACTAATTAGCTTTAATTCATTTCTAAAATGAACGAAAATTCAGCTTATTTTGTCTTTTGGAGCAACTCGACTAATGTTCAGACAAGCCGGGTAAGTGAAGAAATAGAAATACGTTTCGTTCCATTCTTTCCGTGTTTTTTCTTTTCTTCAGTCACGAGTCTGATTGTTATTCCGGCGCTAGTCCGGTAAGTGTAGCGTAATGCCAGTTGACAGGGCCAGTCAGTGCCTAGAAACTGCTGCTGACATAACGCGACAATTCAACCTCTAGATGTATAGAGATTACACGAGAATAAAACTTCTAGATGTGTAGAGATTACACCAGACTTAAACCAGTAGATGTGTATAGATTAAGCTAGAGTTAAACCTCTTGATGTGTAGAGATTACATTAGAATGGGACCTCCAGACGTGTAAATATTTCACTGGAATGAAATTTGAAGATGCAAGGAGATTACACTAGGATAAAAACTCTTGTTATGTGGAGATTACACTAGGATAAAAACTTTTGTTATGTGGAGATTATACTAGAATAAAAACTCTTGTTATGTAGAGATTACACTAGAATAAAAACTCTTGTTGTGTGGAGAGTAAACTAGAATGAAAAATAGTTGTGAGAGAATACCCAAGAATAAAAACTCTAGATGTTTAGAGATAGCACTAAGATAAAACTCTAAATGTGTAGAGATTAAACAGAATAAACTGAAGATGTATATAGATTGAACTAAAATAAGACCTCTGCATGTGTAGAGACAAAATTAAAATGAATTCTCTGCATATGTAGAGATAAAACTAAAATAAGACCTCTGCATGTGTAGAGATAAAACTAAAATAAGACCTCTGCATGTGTAGAGATAAAACTAAAATAAAATCTCTGCATGTGTAGAGATAAAACTAAAATAAAACCTCTGCATGTGTAGAGATAAAACTAAAATAAAATCTCTGCATGTGTAGAGATTGCACTATAATAAAACCTCTATATGTGTAGAAATAACACTAAAACAAAACCTTTTCACGTGTAGAGACTACACAGAATGAAACCGCTAAATGTGTAGAGATTGCACCAGAGTAACACCTCTACCTGTGTAGAGATTGCACCAGAGTAACACCTCTACCTGTGTAGAGATTGCACTAAAATATTACTCTAGATGTGTAGAGATTACACCGAATGAAGCTATAAATGTGTAGAGATTGCACTAAAATAAAACCTATATGTGTGTAGAGATTGCACTAAAATAAAACCTATGTATGTGTAGAGATTACAACTAAAATAAAACCTCTGTATGCGTAGAGATAACACTAAAATAAAACTCTAGATTTACAAAATATATTACACAGAATAAAACTGTAGATGTGTAGAGATAACACAAAATTAATCCTCTACATCTGTTGAGATAGCATTAAAAAAACCTCTACATGTGTAGAGTTAACACTAAAATAA
>JAWDGP010003957.1:27500-67500 GCA_033675545.1 Elysia crispata | reverse complement strand
AAACGATTCCACTACAACTTTGATAGTGGGGTAGTCTTCATATTGTTAAAGGCGTTCCTGAGATAAGTTCTTCAAAGGAAACCACCTTTCTGCCTAGTTCCAACGCCATGTACATCAGTTGCACCATACTTTTCTAGTGCTCTGTAGTTGCCAATAAAAACAAGTTGTGCAAACCATTGTCTTTAACTTTTACTTGCCACTCTACTTTTTCAGTTCATAGATTTGTGCAAAAGTAAAGGAGAAATACAAATAGGGTTGTGCTTGTTAAGACGTAAATCAACTAATGTTAAAAAAAAAAATAAAAAAATGAGGCACTAACGATCCCATGAATAATCACAACGATGTACCGTCGAAGTCAAGGGGAAGTAAACATTTTATCAAAACATAACGGTACATTCTTACGGTTATTTCCCTTAGTGCCAATCTGAACCATCGCTTCAAGCCAGGCTACAAATCTTCGGTGGGTCTAGAAGGCCGAGGCTTTGTCCTATCTCTTCTTTGAGGTGTTTGGTCTGTTCCGCAAATTTATCCCCATCTGCAAACCTCATGTTATCACTCTGTAAAGCAAGGTACAAAACCTGGTGTCACATTCTCACTTCTTCCCCGCTCTCCCCTCCTTCCTCCGCAACACGCGCAAATGTAGCCTCACGTTCTGTATGCCACATTAATTAAACCTGCTTCAATTAATATTGCATGCGAATGTTTCCTAAGATAAATTTTTCTACTTGCCGGTCTTTGAACTACTACTGCGGACGAAGCTTTATTCCAACTTTAAAATTAACATGAAGAGAATGTTTAATCGATTTTAACACAAGATTTGATTTTCTACTGCCTCCATTAAAAGATCTGTAATTTTTACCCTATCTAGAATTATAGCAATCTTATATACCTATTAACGCATGTTATTATGTTAAGTTATGTAAACGAGTTTTCTAAATGGATGCAATGCGATTATTGCCAGACCAAAAATTGGTCCTGAATTTTTAATTTATCTCTATATTTTACCTCACCTTCTAACAATCTTCCCCAAATGCTCGCTGTAAGTAAACAGAGTTTTCAAAAAATTATCGCAACAACATGTGGATCTTCAGCGTAACGTGCAACCAGAAATCATCAACAATTGTTGAAAATTTATGGACTTAGGAAGGGTGGGGGTGGAGGTGGGGGGGTGGGGGAAACCTGCAGTCGTCAACAAATAATTCTTGTGAGGGCTGGTGGGGGTGAAAGATCGGTGTTATCACGAAAGGAAATATTAGCACCTTTGGGGATATCGATCAAAGTGTGAGGAGGGTCTTTATGATGTTTGTCGATAGTTGTCAGGTCTAAAAGTCGGTGGATTATCTCGATGTTAACCCTTTCACATGTGGATAGTAAACAGGTGAGGTTTAGCCTGAACTTCATCCTGATAGCCCTGAACATCCGGTTTAGTTCTATATATTCGGTCAGTTAGGTGTTTTGCTCTACACGAATCTCTATCCCTCGTCGCTTTTTGTTCACCTGTCACTCGTCTTACTTTGACTAGCCACTTTGTTAGTCCATCCAACATCTTTGGTCGCTGTTTTCCTATGCTATGTTTTTCTTCGATCATTCCAGTGATTACAAGATGTTCTAGTTTCTCTCCTCTCACCACAATGGCGCAAAACGTTTCCCTGGTAATTACGTATTTTATTTATGAGTGATTTGTTGCGTCAGCTCCTCGTAAAACTGTTACGTTTCTTTTGAATCGATGAGATTCGTAGCTTTCTCCGCAGAAACCACGTTTCTTTTGCCTCCAGTTTCTTTTGTAGCTATTAAGAAATTGTGTAGGTCTTGGATTCATACACAGATTCAATACAGCACTCCAGGGCTCTTCTTCTTGTGTGAATGTGCTAGTTTGTTACTACCAATTTCATTCTCTGAAACTCCTTTTTGCTTGCACTATATTTGATGCGATTTCAGTTTTGTTGCGTCTATTGCTTGATATTAAAGTACCCACATATTTGAATTGATCTCTTTGTTTGAATTTATTCCCGCTGATAAATATGTTGATTTGTGAACACTCATTCTTTCAACTGACGACCATTACTTCTGTCTGTTCACTGCTCCAGCTCCATAGGTTTTCCTTCAATCTTTAAAAGTAAAACTCGATCTGATAGTGTCCAGTATCCTTTGACTGTTTTTCCCATGTCTTGATCCTTTACAATAACCATTCCTCTCTCATGTTCTGTACCTCCTGAGTAGAACATTTCGACTGTTCCTGAGGTTTTCTTTTTACGCGCCTTGCCATCTGACTTCGCTTATGTTTAGAATATTTATTTTTATCCTTTTCATTTATTGTTTGATGTTGCCCAACTTTGCTTTTTTTCAGCTTTGTTCTAACATTCCATGTTGTTCATGTTGTTTTTAATTTAATTCTATACAATGCTCTCTTTTAAGACCATACTAAGAGAGAACTTTGAGGCAACTGCGCAAAAAGCCCTGAGATACAGTAATGGCACTAGCAATAGAGGAGGGGGAGAGTGAGAGAAGCGGGGGTGAGGGGATGTGGAAGAGGGGGGGGAAGCGGAGTTTGTGCCAGTTATTCATAATAACCTACAGGCCCTGACAAGAAAAGAATTTTGTTTTAGCTTTGATAGTATAGGGCTAGGACGGCAAGATAGACACGACTCTGTCTTCACTCTGTTGAAGATTTGAGAATTAACAGCCATGTGATTGGAAAGATCGGGATACATTTGCAAACTTATATCAAACGATCTTTGTTGGAGAACTCAACACACTTGTCCTATTCAATGTGCAAGGCAAAAAGGGAAATAATCATGTTTTGTTTTTCACCTCTCAATTCTTCCTCTTGGAAACAGTGTATCTAAAATGATCCTCTGCAGTTGAGGAAAGCAAGGACCCGTTTCTATGACGATAAAACTTATGTTGTCCGCTCGTCGGGCTTGATTTTCAACAGCATTGCAGCTTACGTTTAAAGTTGTTCCTACAATACTGTGTAATTTCAACCCACAAAATTATTTTAATAATCTGGTGGATTCTTAAAGATAAGATCTGTGAGCTTTCTTTTTCAAATTATTTCCTTATATTTAGTGCGGAGTATAAAATGGGTTAAAAAAAAAAAGGTAGAGAGATAGTAAGATAGATAGATTGATAGAGAGACAGAATGATCGAGAGAGAGAGAGAGAGAGAGAGAGAGAGAGAGAGAGAGAGAGAGAGAGAGAGAGAGAGAGAGAGAGAGAGAGAGAGAGAGAGAGAGAGAGAGAGAGAGAGAGAGAGAGAGAGAGAGAGAGAGAGAGAGAGAGAGAGAAAGCAATTTAATTAATACCTGAGATAAACAAAAGAAAAAGAAAGAATGAGCAGATAAAGACAACCAGACTTACAAAGATTCAGGTTAAACTGGTGCTTCTTTAGCTATAACTATCGTTCATTATTCTTTTAATGATTAAAAATGCACCCTTCATTTTATGAATGGGTTGTTGAGAATTAGTTAAATTAATCGCTTTTGAAAAATACAGCAGAAAACTACATCCAGGATAACGCAAGTCATACTATGCAAATTGAATTATCACGATACTCATTCTTTATTGAACAGTGATACATCACATATAGCGTTAATATATACATATAGCGTTAATATATACATATACGTATATATATATATATATATATATATATATATATATATATATATATATATACAATGTAATATATAAATATACAAGGCAGATAAAATACTTGGAAAATATGTTACACACATCAGTGGCACATTTATTATAGTAAATCTAAATGACAAATGAGCCAACCCAGTTTTTCAAAGTTGTCTTTGTTGGTGTTATAATAACAGAACGTTTTAACCCTAGAATACAGCTGTGGCATGGCTAGACAACAGGTTCAAAGGGGCCGTGTCACGTGTGTAGTCTCTATACTTCGAGTATATTAAGAAATGCTGGATCACGTGACCATCTCCTCTACATGGTGTACACTCATGGAAACTGGACCACGTAAACTGCATAAATTAGTGCTTAGTTCCTAAAAAAAGCTAAATTACATCACTGTATCTAATACTTAGTGCACTGGATCTAGTGTATAAATTCCTAAACTTAGAATGTAGTTTGTAAGATAGTTTGATAGCATGGTTTGTATGAACTCCTAAATCTAGAATGTAGTTTGTAAGATAGTTTGATAGCTATATTTGTATGAACTCCTAAACCTAGAATGTAGTTTGTAAGATAGTTTGATAGCATGATTTGTATAAACTCCCAAACCTAGAATGTAGTTTGTAAGATAGTTTGATTTCATGATTTGTGTAAACTCATGAAACTAGAATGTAGTTTGTAAAATAATTCGATAAATGATTTTTATAAGTTCATGAACCTAGAATACAGTAGAATATCTAGAAAGATTTAAATAACATAATAATTAATGCATCATCTAATGAACGCTGTAATGTGTAGAGGAGCTCCATAACAATCATAATCATGTAGAAAAGTTAAACCTTCAGTCAGACTGGTAATACTACACTGCCATATGTAGAAAAGTGAAACCTTAAGTCAGATTGGTGATACTTCACTGCCTTATGTGGAAAAGTCAAACCGTAAGTCAGACTGGTAATACTTCACTGCCTCATGTAGAAAAGTGAAACCTTAAGTCAGATTGGTGATACTTCACTGCCTTATGTGGAAAAGTCAAACCGTAAGTCAGACTGGTAATATGATACTGCCATATGTAGAAAAGTGAAACCTTAAGTCAGACTGGTAATACGACACTGCCATATGTAGAAAAGTCAAACCTTAAGTCAGACTGGTAATACTTCACTGCCATTTGTCGAAAAGTCAAACCTTAAGACAGACTGGTAATATGATACTGCCATATGTAGAAAAGTGAAACCTTAAGTCAGACTGGTAATACGACACTGCCATATGTAGAAAAGTCAAACAACAAGACAAGCTGGTAATGCTACACCAGATCTCTATGAAAACAAACATTTTTTCCCAAATATTTTCACTTTATGTCAAGATCAAACTTTACCAAATAGTCTTTATTTAGATATGCACTGTCTCGTTATGTATTGTAACAATTTCTTCAACAGTTCTCTTAGAATCGTCTTACTGTCCATGATCCATTTGCATTGGAATAACAAAACCCAGGCTTGCGCCGATAGTATAGTTTTTCTTTAAGGCTGTGCTGATACTTTTCTTCTTCATCCTAGCCTGGAGAGCTCGCCTGAACATAGCAGTACTGAAGCCGTAGAGAAGCGGGTTCAGCAAGGCCGTTGCCTCATAGAGCCCGAGGCTGAGGTCAAAGGTATTCCTAGCTACGTATACCTCGGAGACAGCGTTCAACACGAGGACGAGTCGGTGCGGTAAGAAGAACAGAAGTAAACATAGCGTCAACATGAGCAGCCAGCACGCCGCGCCTCGATCCTGACGCTCTAACAAGTTTTGGGCGAGCTCGGCGTTGCTGGTGTTTCTGGAGGTCAGTCTGGAGTCACTGGAGATGATCTTCCTGAACGTCCCGGCTGGACTGCTAGCCCGTCTCTTGACCTCATCACGAGGTATCAGTCGCTGATCAGCGGTCACGCCAATGACCTCTGAAACTGACTTTAAAAGGGTGGGGCGTTTAGGAAATCCTCTTTTTACAAATACAAAGTTATCGGTGTACCGGGAGTATCTGTGAGATCTGTTATCTGTCAGGAGGGTGGTGGAAGTGTCAAGAGATGAATTTTGGGATTGCATGGATATGCAGGAGGCATCGCTCAGTTTTCTTCCATGTTCTAGAGAAGTTTCTAGAGATTCCGTCCCTTGTTGGAGTCTGATTGATGGTCTTGGCGACCGTCTCCATTTGGCGCGAACAGCTGCCGGCAAAAGCATCTGGTCCGGAACATCTCCCGAGCTCACAGAGCGGCGAATCCGGAGCTTCTTCCTCGAGAGCGCCTTGGTGTAGGCACTTAGATTCACGGCCAGAATCGCCAAAATAATCAGGACATAGTGGAGCGCTGACCCGACGGCTGTAAACACGATGTGTTCGGCGTAAGGCGCGTGGCAGTTTCTTAACTCACCACCGCGATGTGAGGGGAGGGACGTTTGGGAAATGTTTACAGACTGGTGCTCGCCTATTGTTGTTGTCTGTGATGCATTATTGATGTACTCGGAGAGATGGTCATGTTCTGCTGACATAAATAAACTGCTGTTAAAGACAGGTGTTTCGCGTACACTTCCCTCATGCCTTAATTCAGGCTGAAATTGGGCCCAGTAACAAATTATGATCGTGTGCACGGAAAACCCGAAAAGCCAAATGATTATTATGGTAACTAGCGCTTTGGTCTTACTCCGCTGGCGGATGTATTGGAACGGGTGGTGAACAGACCGCCATCGCTCTATAGAGAACAGGACCATGTGGAGCAGAGCTACGTAAAGACTAGAGTCGCGGATGGATACATAGCCCTGACAAATAACCACTGCGGAAGGTATTTCAATGTATTTCTCCAGAAGAACTCCCGCATTGTAAAGAAACGAGCTAAGCCCCGTCAAGAGACCAGCGACAGCAAGGCTACCCAGGAAAATCCCTTTGTTGGTCTTACACATGCTCGGGCTGCGGCTCACAATCAACATGACGAGGTTGAGCAGCATCGCGATCACCGCTACCAATGCTTTTAATGTACATTTCAACCACACATTCTCCAAAACCCGTGAATCAGAATCATCATCGAGAACGTTGGTGTAAAAATACATCGTGAACAAGTTGTCCTGGCTCGGTAGTCCTACAATTACGTTCAAATAATATCGTTAAGGTTCAGCATACCTCAGAATATTCCGATACTGCACTGTGAAACTGTGAAACTATTTCGATAGAAATCCTCAGAGATCAGGAAAGGGTGTCACAGGCGTATAGATCTAGATCCTCAAGCACTGATGATCAGATCAAAGTATTCCTCAGTTTGGGCTGGGGTACCGACTTGAACCCAACAGCTCGACTCAGCTCTTCAAGCCCCTCACATGCTTTAAAGATTTTTCATTTGTTTTCAATGTTTGCCTGTTACCATGAGACCAAGCAACATCTTCGTAACTAAAAATCGTCGCAAATATTCTGGCTTTTTATAGGCTGTGGAAGGAAGCCAGGCTCTGTATTCACACCTTCCGCCTGAAAAGTCAAAGATTGCCACTGAGCCCGAAACTCGAGACTCACGACTCACAGAGTTCTGGTGCTAGCTTTGTGACAAAAAATAGTATTTCCGGAGATTTTTGTTAGTTGAATTCTTCTTGGTGCGTTATAAAATTTTTTTAAGTTGACTGTTCTAGTGTAAATCGAATGTTCTCGACATTTAATATATTATCAAACATCACCAGGTGATGCATGTAGGTTATCTCTGCGTTAACTGTGGTCCAGCTAACAGCGGAAATGGAGACCTTGTAAATCAAGCCAAAACATTTTCTCTAACTGTGTATTTGATCGTTTACTTTCCAGAGCAATTAGCACGTTAACAGAAACGGACTCTAACACCAGTTTCAGAAAAGTGCAAAAGGCAGATTTGAAAATGAACAACATATTTAGTGAGCAGAAAGAGATTCAGCTAGGAAAAAAATGTAAAACATCGAGACCCGGCATCAGCAAGTACTGAGAACCGATGTTATGCTTACCAGAAACTTTATCTCTTGTGGAAAAATCCTGGATGGAAGATCTTCCAGTACCAAAATTTGACCTCTTCATTATCAAACATCTCAAGCTACACCGTCGAGCTGTTCAGAGTCAAAAGGAATAACCAGATTTTTCTCTCAGCTTTGACATAGTTATTTCCATAGAAGCTTATTTGATCTAGGCCATAGTGCCTGATGAAGATGTTTAAGAAATGTTCGGTTATCGTAAAACAATATATCTGCTATGCGCTCCACTCATTCTTTTCAATGCACTCGACATCCACATTTTACATGCGAACAATAGGGTGCTATTAATTATTGCAACGAGCTCCAGACAATTTGTGGCATCATTTCTTTTATCTTTGCTGAGTGAGGATCAAAACGATAGAAATAAAAGCTGATGCCTTTATTATACCCTTTTTCTTCAAATCAATTCAAATTTCGGTAAAATGTAACAAATAAACGTCATTAGAGAGAAATAACTTGCATACACTTTTATAGGCATAAAAGAAAAAAAAAACAAACAACTGAGACTAATTTTAGTTATGTAACATAAACCAAGCAATATCTATAACTTTACCCGAGACATTCTGAGCGATAACAAGCTATTTATTCTTTTAATAAACTGCATAGCTTTTAAAGTGAGCTTCGCTTGTAGAATTAAACATAAAATATTGTCTCAAGCATGTTCAGATGGCGGTAAATTTCCCCCCCCCCCTTTTTTAACAGTATTCTTTCACACATAATTTTTTGACAAACAAATTAATAGATATTGGAATTCACCACCCAGCTCCAAACTTTTGCAGAAGGGACTTAACTCTATCAGAAAAAAATTCTGCTTATTTCCCCGTTTCAATAGAACGTTGTAACATGGTCCGATCAACGCCAAGTTGTCGAAACTATACTTCGCAGCCGTAAGGGAGGATAGATTTGAGCAAGAAGTTGATAACATAGACTCCACAACATAGGCAGGGGTTTGGTTGTGTCGATCTTTTCGTTGTACAATATCCTTTGATTCCCTTTTTCACAGTTTGTCTTTCCACACAAGAACCGTCAAATCGTCTTCTGCCATATGACCTTGACCCTTGTTCCCTGTAGCGTCTTACATAGGACATGGCGGACGTGTTACCTGATTGTCCTGGCGACTTGTAATAGTCCAGCTCACCTTCGCCAGACAATTCCTCGTCTGTTTGGACATTTGACCGCCGTTTCTGAAATAGAACAAGAAAAAAGAGAAAGAAAAAAAAAGGTTTGATGTTCCACAAGATGAAAGCCATGAACTCTTGTTTGTGGGACAGCATCGCGTCGTAATGTGATGGGACATGAGCTCTAGAGAGAAGCGGAAATCGTGCCCGAGATTTTTGATTGGCTAGTTTGGGTCCCTCACGCGATCACGCCATCTAGCGGAATCCTGGGCCATCTGTTTCACTAGGCTTAGCCTCCGTGTCCAGAAACTCCAGATTTCAACCAAGCATTACACAGGATCAAAGGACCAACAGGGAGATATAGTGGAAGGGTGTAACTGATAAACCAAGCATTAGACAGGATCAAAGGACCAAAAGGGAGACATAATGGATGGGTGTAACCGATAAATTTGACTATAAGATCACGAGCATTGTTTTGATTTCACAAAACTTTAATGTAATTCTATGCTTGACGTTTTTAATTGCAAAAAACTAACAGATACCAAATTGAGGAGAACATAAGAAAGGTTAGTAAGATGAGTCTTTAAGAGTGTTGTGAAATTCAAAACCTTTTTTATTTGGAAAGGATACACGAGTTCTAGAAAAAAAATAGTTTGATGACAGCCGATATGTTATCACTGAAGCTGAGAAAACTAAAATAATAATAAGAAAATCCTCACCGACAATTCTTTTCGAGACGAAAGCAAACATAAAGTCGCATTCTTTCGGTTTTCATTTTTTTTTAAAAATTCTCTCCCTTGGCGCATATTGTCTCTAAAGTTCAGATCTCTTGACCCAATAACAGTCTCAATCCAGAATTTCTACATATTGTCTCTAAAGTTCAGATCTCTTGACCCAATAACAGTCTCAATCCAGAATTTCTACATATTGTCTCTAAAGTTCAGATCTCTTGACCCAATAACAGTCTCAATCCAGAATTTCTACATATTGTCTCTAAAGTTCAGATCTCTTGACCCAATAACAGTCTCAATACAGAACTCCTACATATTGTCTCTAAAGTTCAGATCTCTTGACCCAATAACAGTCTCAATACAGAACTCCTACATATTGTCTCTAAAGTTCAGATCTCTTGACCCAATAACAGTCTCAATACAGAATTCCTACATATTGTCTCTAAAGTTCAGATCTCTTGACCCAATAACAGTCTCAATACAGAATTCCTACATATTGTCTCTAAAGTTCAGATCTCTTGACCCAATAACAGTCTCAATACAGAACTCCTACATGTTGTCTCTAAAGTTCAGATCTCTTGACCCAATAACAGTCTCAATACAGAACTCCTACATATTGTCTCTAAAGTTCAGATCTCTTGACCCAATAACAGTCTCAATACAGAACTCCTACATATTGTCTCTAAAGTTCAGATCTCTTGACCCAATAACAGTCTCAATCCAGAACTCCTACATATTGTCTCTAAAGTTCAGATCTCTTGACCCAATAACAGTCTCAATACAGAATTCCTACATATTGTCTCTAAAGTTCAGATCTCTTGACCCAATAACAGTCTCAATACAGAACTCCTACATATTGTCTCTAAAGTTCAGATCTCTTGACCCAATAACAGTCTCAATACAGAATTCCTACATATTGTCTCTAAAGTTCAGATCTCTTGACCCAATAACAGTCTCAATACAGAACTCCTACATATTGTCTCTAAAGTTCAGATCTCTTGACCCAATAACAGTCTCAATACAGAATTTCTACATATTGTCTCTAAAGTTCAGATCTCTTGACCCAATAACAGTCTCAATACAGAATTCCTACATATTGTCTCTAAAGTTCAGATCTCTTGACCCAATAACAGTCTCAATACAGAACTCCTACATATTGTCTCTAAAGTTCAGATCTCTTGACCCAATAACAGTCTCAATACAGAACTCCTACATATTGTCTCTAAAGTTCAGATCTCTTGACCCAATAACAGTCTCAATCCAGAATTCCTACATATTGTCTCTAAAGTTCAGATCTCTTGACTCAATAACAGTCTCAATACAGAACTCCTACATATTGTCTCTAAAGTTCAGATCTCTTGACCCAATAACAGTCTCAATCCAGAACTCCTACATATTGTCTCTAAAGTTCAGATCTCTTGACCCAATAACAGTCTCAATACAGAACTCCTACATATTGTCTCTAAAGTTCAGATCTCTTGACCCAATAACAGTCTCAATACAGAACTCCTACATATTGTCTCTAAAGTTCAGATCTCTTGACTCAATAACAGTCTCAATACAGAACTCCTACATATTGTCTCTAAAGTTCAGATCTCTTGACCCAATAACAGTCTCAATACAGAACTCCTACATATTGTCTCTAAAGTTCAGATCTCTTGACCCAATAACAGTCTCAATACAGAACTCCTACATATTGTCTCTAAAGTTCAGATCTCTTGACCCAATAACAGTCTCAATACAGAACTCCTACATATTGTCTCTAAAGTTCAGATCTCTTGACCCAATAACAGTCTCAATACAGAACTCCTACATATTGTCTCTAAAGTTCAGATCTCTTGACCCAATAACAGTCTCAATACAGAACTCCTACATATTGTCTCTAAAGTTCAGATCTCTTGACCCAATAACAGTCTCAATACAGAACTCCTACATATTGTCTCTAAAGTTCAGATCTCTTGACTCAATAACAGTCTCAATACAGAACTCCTACATATTGTCTCTAAAGTTCAGATCTCTTGACTCAATAACAGTCTCAATACAGAACTCCTACATATTGTCTCTAAAGTTCAGATCTCTTGACTCAATAACAGTCTCAATACAGAACTCCTACATATTGTCTCTAAAGTTCAGATCTCTTGACTCAATAACAGTCTCAATACAGAACTCCTACATATTGTCTCTAAAGTTCAGATCTCTTGACCCAATAACAGTCTCAATACAGAACTCCTACATATTGTCTCTAAAGTTCAGATCTCTTGACCCAATAACAGTCTCAATACAGAACTCCTACATATTGTCTCTAAAGTTCAGATCTCTTGACCCAATAACAGTCTCAATACAGAACTCCTACATATTGTCTCTAAAGTTCAGATCTCTTGACCCAATAACATTCTCAATACAGAACTCCTACATATTGTCTCTAAAGTTCAGATCTCTTGACCCAATAACAGTCTTAATACAGAACTCCTACATATTGTCTCTAAAGTTCAGATCTCTTGACCCAATAACAGTCTCAATACAGAACTCCTACATATTGTCTCTAAAGTTCAGATCTCTTGACTCAATAACAGTCTCAATACAGAACTCCTACATATTGTCTCTAAAGTTCAGATCTCTTGACCCAATAACAGTCTCAATACAGAACTCCTACATATTGTCTCTAAAGTTCAGATCTCTTGACCCAATAACAGTCTCAATACAGAACTCCTACATATTGTCTCTAAAGTTCAGATCTCTTGACCCAATAACAGTCTCAATACAGAACTCCTACATATTGTCTCTAAAGTTCAGATCTCTTGACCCAATAACAGTCTCAATACAGAACTCCTACATATTGTCTCTAAAGTTCAGATCTCTTGACTCAATCCAGAATTTCTACATTACTTTAAGCACGAAATACAATTTGCGAGAATTCTGCACTGCTCGCTACAGGAGTCTGGCGCTATGGTATTCAATACGAGCAGTCTCAGATTCTGGTTGTTACAATGACAGTTACAGGAATTTTGCATGCTACAGGAACTTCTAACACATGGTATAGTGCAAGACTTTTGTTATGTGTTTGGCCTAATTTAGAAGAAGAAATGCAGCTTTTAGTGCACCATGTTATTATATATTTATTATAAGTTTTTTTTTTTAGAGTTTGACAATTCTTTTTTTTTCAAGGTATAGATCTTAAAGCATACATAAGACATACTTATCTGTAACAGTTGAGAACATGAAGAACAAGGCAAAATTTTTGTGCAACTTTTTTTTTTTTTGGTTCATGCAAGCCTACATGATGTTAGAGCTCTTCCACTTCAAGAAAAGAAAAAAGAAAAATCACAACTCTCTCATTATTATTTTTACAACTATGTCAAAGTTTCAAAATCTGCTTTAGAAGGAAAACAAATTACATGTTATCAATTTCTATCTTCAGGAAGGAGATTTCATGATTTCCTGATACTGTATGTTTTGCAATGTACTTTCAGGAACTCTTCTCCCATGAAAAATGAGGAATGCTTATGATGAAGACCCTGGTCAGTAATCAGCATAAGATCTTTCAATAAGAAGATGCTGTCATATACAAAAACATGAACTTTAAGCATTGATAATAAACTAGCCAAGTCAATGAGGACAAGTGCCAAGGTGTGCTCAAAATATCACCAAGTACCTATTTACTACCAGCACTCAAGCATCATTTAAGTATGTGTTAAGAGGGCACCTGGCGCACTGAAATTATGTGAAACTTGTTCAGTTTTATGTATACCCATTTTCTTGTATTCAGAGCTCTATATATCGCAGACAAATGAAAAAAAATATAAAACTTAATTTGCACACAAATTCAATACTGTTAATCAGTTTTCCTGTACACTGTGGTTCTACAAAGATATGTAGGAAGACTGTCCTTCGTCAAACTTATGACTTTAATCAGTTACATCTAAATGAAACATTAAGATAAACTTTATAAACCAATAATGAACTCAAAATTTATTTAAGCAATGTAAAGATGCACCTTTTTCAACCTGTTTCTAATATATAGTCGTAGTCGCGGTCGTTGTTGGGGTTGTCGCTGTTGATGTTGGTGTTGCCGTTGCCGTTGTCTTGGTCGCTGTCGTTGTGGCTGTGGTGGTCGTCGTTGTCGCTAAAGTCCCTGTAGTCGTCGTTGCGATTGTGATGGTCGTCGTTGTCGTCATTGTCGTCATTGTTGTTGCGGTTGTGGTAGCTGTCGTTGTCGTCATCGTTGTGACTATGGTGGTCGTTGTCGTCATCGTTGTGGCTGTGATGGTCGTCATTATCATTGTCACTGTCGTCGTTGTTGCTAAAGTCCCTGTAGTTGTCGTTGCGATTGTGGTGGTCGTCATTGTCGTCATTGTCGTCATTGTTGTTGCGATTGTAGTGGCGGTCGTTGTCGTCATCGTTGTGGCTGTGGTGGTCGTCATTTTCATTGTCATTGTCGTCGTTGTTGTCGTTTTGGCTGTGGTGGTCGTTGTCATCGTTGTGACTGTGGTGGTTATCGTCGTTGCTGTTGTGGCTGTGGTCGTCGTCATTATCGTTGATGTCGTTATCGTCGTTGTGGCTGTGATGGTCGACATTGTCTTCGTTTTTGCTGTGGTGGTGGTCATTGTCGTTGTCGCCATCGTTGTGGCTGTGGTTGTCGTCGTTATCGTCGTTGTTGTTGTGGCTCTGGAGGTGGTGTTTGTCATAACTGTGGTGGTCGATGTCGTCGTTATCGTCATTGTTGTCGTTGTGGCTGTGGTGGTTGTCGTTGTGGCTGCGGTTGTCGTTATCGTCGTTGCTGTAGCTGTGGTGGTCGTTGTCGATGTCGTTTTGGCTGTGGTGGTCGTTGTCGTCGTCGTTGTGGCTGTGGTGGTCGTTGTCGTCGTCGTTGTGGCTGTGGTGGTCGTTGTCGTCGTCGTTGTGGCTGTGGTGGTCGTTGTCGTCATTGTTGTGGCTGCGGTGGTCGTTGTCGTCGTCGTTGTGTCTGTTGTGGTCGTTGTCGTCATTGTTGCGGCTGTGGTGGTCGTTGTCATCGTTGTGGCTATGGTGGTCGTTGTCGTCGTCGTCGTGCCTGTGCTGGTCGTTGTCGTCGTCGTTGTGCCTGTAGTGGTCGTTGTCGTCATCATTGTGGCTGTGGTGGTCGTTGTCGTCATCGTTGTGGCTGTGGTGGTCGTTGCCGTCATCGTTGTGGCTGCGGTGGTCGTTGTCGTCGTTGTGGCTGCGGTGGACGTTGTCGTCATCGTTGTGGCTGCGGTGGACGTTGTCGTCATCGTTGTGGCTGTGGTCGTCGTCATTGTCATTGTCATCGTTTTCGTCATTGTTGCTGTGGTCGTTATCGTCGTTGTGGATATGGTGGTAGTCGTTGTCGTCATTGTTGTTGTTGTGGCTGTTGTCGTCGTCATTGTCATTGTCGTTGTCGTTGTGGCTGTGGTGGTCGTCGTTGTCGTCGTTTTGGCTGTGGTGGTGATCATTGTCGTTGTCGTCATCGTTGTGGCTGTGGTGGTCGTCGTCGTTGTTGTCGTCGTTATCGTTATCTTCGTCGTTGTGGCTGTTGTGGTCGTCGTTATCTCGATGTCGTCGTTGTCGTTTTGGCTGTGGTGGTCTACGTTGTCGTTGTTGTTGTTGTCGCTTTTGTCGTCGTTTTGTGGGTGTGGTGGTTGTCATTGTAGTTGTTGTGGCAGTGGTGATCGTCGTTGTCGTTGTAGCTGTGGTGGTCATTATTGTAGTTGTGGCTGTGGTGGTCGACGTTGTCGTCGTCGTCGTTGTTGTTGTCGCTTTTGTAGTCGTTTTATGGATGTGGTGGTCGTCATTGTCGTTGTGGCTGTGGTGGTCATTATTGTCGTTGTTGTCGTTGTCGGTGTGGCGGTTGTTGTTGTTGTCGTTGTGGTTGTAGTTGTCGTTCTGACTGTGCTGGTCGTCGTTTTCGACGTTGTCGTTACTGTGGTGATCGTGGCTGTCGTTGTTATCGTTTGACTATGGTGGTTGGTGTTCTCGATGTTGTCGGTGTCGTTGTGGTGTTATCGTTATCCTTGTGGTTGTCGTTTTCATAGTGATTGTCCAGTCGTTTTAGTTGTGGTTGTAGTTGTCGTTGTAGTCATTGTTGTCGTTGTGGTCGTGGTCGTCGTCGTGGCTGTGGCTAAAGTTGTGGCTGTGATTGTCGTCGATGTCGTTTTTGTTGTAGTAGTCGCTCTCGTTGTTGGGATTATCGTTGTCGTTGCGGCCGTTGTCGTTGTGGTTATCGTTTTCTTTGTGGTTGTTGTCTTTGTTGTTATTGTAATCGTTGTGGTTGTCCTTTTCGTTGCTATGGTCGGTGTCGTCGATGTGATTTTCGTTGTTATGGTCGTTATCGCTATGATCGTTTTTATGGTTACTGCCGTTGTGATTGTTGTCCTTTAATGTTTTCTTTGTCGTTGTGGTCGTTGTCGCTGTGGTTGTCGTAGTTATTTTCGTTGTGGTTGTTGTCGTTGTGGTCATTGTCGTTGTCGTCATCGTTGTTGTGATTGCCGTCGTTGTTATGGTCGCTGTCGCCGTCGTTGTCGGTCTGGTTATCCCTGTCGTTGAGTCTGTGTTGGTGGTGTTATGGTTATCGTTGTCGTTGTGGTCGTCGTGGTTGTGGTTGGTGTTGTTTTGGTTATGGTGGTCGTTGACGTGGTCGTTATTGTCGCTGTGGCTGTGGCATTGGTCTTTGTGGATGTCGTTGTGATCGTTATGGTTGTTATTGTCGTCTTTGTGGTTGTCTTTGTTGTCACTGTGGTTGCCGTTGTCGTTGTCGTCATCATGGTCATTGTTTTTAGTTGTGGTTGTTGTTATGATCATTGTCTCTTTGGTCGTCGTTGTGGCTGTGGTCGTTGCCGTTGTTCTGTGGTCGTTGCCTTTGTCGCTGTTGCTGTAGTTGTCGTCGTTGTCGTTGTCGTTGTTGCTGTGGTTGTTGTGGTCGTTGTGATTGTGGTCGTTGTGGTCGTCGTCGGTGTTTCTGTGGTCGTTGTGATTGTGGGCGTTGTCGTTGTTGCTGTGGATGTGGCTACAGCTGTTGTGGTCGTTGCGTTGTGGTCGTCGTCGTTGCCTATGCGGTTTTTGTTGTGGTTGTCGTTGTCGTTGGCGTTGTCGTCGTTGTTTCTGTTTTTTTGTTGTTGTTACTATTATTAATATCTTTTTATTTTACAAGTATAACAAACATCATTGGCCGTATCAATTACAAGGATAGTTATACATTAACAACAAAGCATTTTAGTCCTGTCTGAAACATATGTTTCAAACATTTAGATCTTCTGAACTGAGAACAAGGTTTACAAAAATCATCTTTTTTTCATTAGAATACTGTATTGAGGATAATTGCATCTCTAAAAGACAGCATTTGATTTCAACGAAACATTTGAGATAGACTCAGAAGAATATTACATACTTGAAGGGTTAGCCCTATCTCTGTGCTGGGTTATGTTTTGAAAAACCCACATAAAAGTTTTATTTCGCATCGCCTTTCTGTTTATTGAAACATTCAAGCATAATGACACAATCGGGACAAATTACAAAGCAAAAATTACAAAAAGATGTAAAATCCGACTTAGAACATTAAGCAATGCATTTAGACATAACATACAACGCTTATTTGATTGTTGTTCAATATGTTGTTCAATATATTGTTTGATATGTGGTTTGATATGTTGTTTGATATGTTGTTTGATACGTTGTTTGATACGTTGTTTGATATGTTGTTTGATATGTTGTTTTATATGTTGCTTGATATGTTGCTTGATATGTTGTTTGATATGTTGTTTGATATGTTGTTTGATACGTTGTTTGATACGTTGTTTGATATGTTGTTTGATATGTTGTTTTATATGTTGCTTGATATGTTGTTTGATATGTGGTTTGATATGTTGTTGGACATGTTGTTTGATATGTTGTTTGATATACCCCGTACACCCCACGATGAACGAAGGCTTATTTTCAATATCAAGCAAAGCCCCAGTCAAGCAGGGCAGAAACGAAGATGAGGCATCAAAAAATCATCTACAGGCAGTGTGGGGCTCGAACCCGCGAGGTAACATCCAATGACTGTCTCTGACTACACTAATAATAAATTACATCATCACACTGATACTAAGTTTATTTTACGATATTACATGTTTCTGAAAAAAAAAATTCAGTTGACAAAATTGTGACACCGGTATTTTTTACACGACCCCGGTGCAGAAATATTGACCTTAACTAATTATGGCTTTGAAAAAATATTGAATCAAATAATGGAGATAAAAACTTGGAACCGAATCGAAAAAAGAACAACTCTTTTAAATAACTGAGAGCCGTCGTCCAGGATATTCTAATCCTCCCTCCTCTCCATCATCAATCCCTCCCTTTATCCCATTAATCCCCCCTCAAAGCCGAAAAATGCACTCATCCGTCAGATCCCATCGCCCTGCTAAAGCGTCACCACACTAGTCTGATTTATAACGGGAACAGAAATTAACCTTTATAGACTAAAAGGAAAGGGCATGGAACTAGAATCTCAATGTAAACAGATTAAAAAAATAAAGCCCGAAAATAAGAGACAAAATGAATAAACATCAGTCGATATCGATTTATTTTGGGATTTGATATTGGTATGACGTTTACGATTTCTCCTTTTGTCAACACTATAGAAGGAAAATATTGTACGACACTGTTAAACTATCATCCACATATCAGTGCAATCAACAGGGCCGCTGATTCAAGTTTTACGCAAGTAAAAAAAGGGTAAATGCTTATATCCAGGAGTAACTTGTAGAACCTATTATACAAGTTGGGATATGGTAAAAAAAAAAAAAACTGTAAACACACACACAAGAAAGAAGATCGCAACGTTCTTTGTAAACTCAATGGCGAAACATTTAAACCCATGCTCAATAAATTGGCTTCAGTTTTTGTTATTGAGTGTTTTATAATAATTTTTCTTTTGCATAATAATTCAAGAGCCATCAATGCTGACGCATGGAAACAGACTCGCCGCTTTTACTTGTTTGTTGTCCACAACACAGTGGTCTAAGGCCTTCTTTCACATCAACGTCAGCCCGCGTCCAGGGGGGAGGTCTTAAACTCAGCTACCGACGGTATTGAGTTCGGTTCTGAGCCCCCGTCTAGCCGTTTATAGCCCAACAGATAAAGCAGCCCCCTAGATGGATAGATTGAGCCCCCGTCTAGCCGTTTATAGCCCAACAGATAAAGCAGCCCCCTAGATGGATAGATTGAGCCCCCGTCTAGCCGTTTATAGCCCAACAGATAAAGCAGCCTCTTAGATGGATAGATTGAGCCCCCGTCTAGCCGTTTATAGCCCAACAGATAAAGCAGCCCCCTAGATGGATAGATTGAGCCCCCGTCTAGCCGTTTATAGCCCAACAGATAAAGCAGCCCCCTAGATGGATAGATTGGGCCCCCGTTGGGCGTTGCAAAAATGAGGAGATAAGCATTCCCGTAGATTACAAAATTGAGCCCCTGTAGCCGTAGGGTGGTGAAAAGCTGAATTGATAAGCCTCCGTCGGCAATTACAGAGCTGGACATGTAAACTGGTGTGATGGTTCAGATTTCTCTTTTTGGCAATATTTACAGCGTTGTACATAATTGTCCTTCTATAAACTATCGTCCGCGTATCAGTATAAGCGGATATTAAATCGACTAGGTCGTTTAAGAGAGTATAAATGCAAGTGTAAAAGAGTAACTTGTAGAACCAATGATACAAGTTGGGATGTCGAAAAACAACCACACATGCTAGAAAAGGAGGTCGAAATGTCATTCGCGTCACAAATTCGGTGGCGAAATATTGCAACCGATGCTCAATGTAGGGGATTTTTATATTTGCTACGGAATGTTTTATGATTGTATAATTCAACCTGCCACTAAACATAGCTTCTTGCATTATCGGACCTTACATTCGGACCTTCAAATTAATTGATCTCACGGACAATTTAGACATATACTGTCATTTGGAGAATGATCATCAATATAAATTTAAATCCAGTTAAAAACTATAGCAATTTTGGAATGTTTAAAGTATTCTTATACTATGAATATGTACGTGAAAACGCGGACCAAGCTATTGGCCCACAGATTTTCCCAATCAAATTTTATCATGCACTTGGAGCAATCAGATAAAAAAGAAGAAATTCTTTAACGTAATAATTTGACGTAAGATATACAGTGTCAGACGCTCTAGATACGAAGAGTGTAGACTATGAATAGTGCGGAAATTATTCAACGAAAATTTCTCTTTCAGTATCACATAAGACAATTTGATAAAATGTCTTAAAATTATATTATTATAGACTTGTAACTCTCCGATATAACAGGAAATACGCATTAACCGTGGGAATTCCACCAATGTCGTAACAAAAAAAAGGACAAAACAAAACAAAAAAACAACAACAACAAACAAACAAACAAAAAACGGAGACTTAAAACTTCGATGGATTATTACGAAACTGCTGCTGTCACTCCAATTTCTCATAAAAAAAATGCAAGATTTATCTTCGAAAAAATTCAACTAATCAAGATTTTCATTCATACTTTCATCAAAGCGCCTTAATTATAGTTCGCGTTCGACCCAGAAAGTTACCATTTTAAACCAGAAACAAGATAAATACGTTCTTTGGTTAGTGGTTGTTACGTTCCTCGAAGTGGGTCTCGAAGAATCTTACACGGAGACGCCTGCTTTTCGTCAAGCACGACTAGGGTTGATAAAGTGAGACCTAACGCTTATCACCAGATGACTCAGCCAGATTTGGCGCCTTCAACGCAGTAAATGTATCGTGACGCTAGTGACTACTGGTATTCCACAGTCTCGCAAGCTGCACCCTTCAACGCAGTAAATGTATCGTGACGCTAGTGACTACTGGTATTCCACAGTCTCGCAAGCTGCACCCTTCAACGCAGTAAATGTATCGTGACGTTAGTGACTATTGGTATTCCACAGTCTCGCAAGCTGCACCCTTCAACGCAGTAAATGTATCGTGACGTTAGTGACTACTGGTATTCCACAGTCTCGCAAGCTGCACCCGCTGTGAAAGGCCCGAGGGATCCCACCTTAACCCTTGATGAAATCCATAGAACTTCCCGAAAGATATTGCGGTTTAAGAATACCAGATCAGGCCTGACGGAGGCAACAATGATTGTTGTGACCTGTAGGGGGAGTGGCAAAATTGCAACCCCAAAGAGCGAGGCAGCTCACAACTCAGACATAAATCTGGAATTTTTGCGATTTTTCTCGCCAATATTTTCAGACCACGATTTTACTAGTGCTACGACAGGAACAATGGAGAGTCTTCCCTTAGTTAATTTAAGATATTGATCAGAAATAAAGACGTGCAAACTGAAAAATCATTTTACTCAAGGACAAATAATGTGGAAACTGACGAAACTGGGCCGACTAGCTCCACCCAAACAACTTCGAACTCGCAGGATAAAAAGCTAGAGAAACTGACTTTTAAAAAATAATTATAATATTGACTTAATGCTGTCTCCCACTTCCTAGTCCCTTCTGTCTCTCTGTCTGTCTGTGTGTCTCTGTCTGTCTGTCTTTCTCTGTCTCAGTCTCTCTCTCTCTCTCTCTCTCTCTCTCTCTCTCTCTCTCTCTCTGTCTCTCTGTCTCTCTGTCTCTGTCTCTCTCTCTCTGACATTCATTCGCACACCCGGCCTTCAACTAATACACAATTTGAAAAATTGGAGACGTATGTTTGCTTTAACTCATGATTGAAGTAAATTTTTTTCTGTCGTTTCTGACGCACATTTCCAGGTTCACTATTGTATCAGCACAAGTTGGGGTGCAGGTTAGTAACATGCAGGTGAGTAATGTGCAGTTAGCATGCGCAAAAAAAAATTGGAGAAATTAAAAAAAAGCAATGCCGATACAATGGTGAAACTCATAACAGACGCGCCTAATTTGTCGAGGATGCCCAGTTTAGGCTCCCTGCCTCAATTGACACGAATGTTTCGAAAAAGTAGCTGGGTCTGTGAATTCGATATTTTTTTAAACATTCGGCGTGAAGGTATTACAATTTAGCCTTTGTCTAAAAAGTTCTAGATGAAAGCTTAATCCCTTTTACACACACACACACACACACACAAACAAACAACAAGTAGCCATTGAGCATTTATGGGTAAATGGTATCCTACACAGTGTCGGTTTCCACACCAGTCAATGGAGAAAACGAGCTCACTATGGGAGGAATAGAGATCTACAAGGTACACAGACTGATCAGGTCTAAACTCGCTAGAATGGTCTTCTCAAGAGATCACAAATGACCGACTGAAATCTTAACAATTCAACTAGTAAAATCCATAGAGAAATAAAAGTAAGTTTCGATCCACTGTAATAAAAATAAAGAAAAATCTCATAACGGTACCCAGGACATGTTGGCTTGATGAGATTGGTCGCCAAATATTGATACACAGGTGAGAGAAAACAACCGATACAATGAAACCTGGTTTGACAGAACAAAAAACTTAAAAATCCTCCGTCGATTTTCGTAAAAAAAAAAAAAAAATTAAACCTTGATTCCCAGATTCAATACAA
The DNA here is from genome assembly GCA_033675545.1 of Elysia crispata. Lineage (NCBI taxonomy): Eukaryota > Metazoa > Mollusca > Gastropoda > Plakobranchidae > Elysia > Elysia crispata. The sequence goes on along the minus strand of JAWDGP010003957.1, from coordinate 45,491 downwards.
AGGCAGGTAATTGAATTTAAAAAGTATTATTTAAAAAAAATACACGAAAAACCGTTGTGCGGAGCCCCAAATAAAAAATTCAATCCAAAAACCAACAACATCCTCATATTTCCTGGTTCTCCACAAAAAACAATGAATGAATATCTCTCCGCTAATAAAAAAATTCACATCATAAAGTGGGAAAAAAACCCCGATAAGTTTTCTTAAATATAAAAATATTGCCGCGGCCGAGTAAAGCTTATAGGTTCTTCATTTTCACATAAAACTACAATTGGTTTCATACTGAAAGCGCATAATGAACGTACTGTATTTTCATAATCTTTCTCTTTGCCCCGAGGAAATTTCTTAAAAATGTTCATATAAATTTATACGCAGTGTCCAAAATCGAAAACGAGAAATGATCCTTCGCAGTCGGAAAATAGAGCAAAACTCCGATGCCAGAGAAGAGTCACCTAGAGGTAGATAAACAGGATATGAGACAGACAGGCAAACAGATATATTGACTTACACACGGGCATCCACAGACAAGAGAAGACAAAGATAGAGATAATAATTGAGAAAAAATGGCGATAGGAGATAGTTTTCCTGTACTTTGTGCGACAATTATAAGAGGGTGAGACAAACTTTGCATAATGATAACTGACGGATTCGATATACATAGCGGAAGGTCAAAGAGCAGCCGGGAGATTAATAACAAGCAGTAACAATACGTCGCCCAAGACAGCTCTTTCCACGTAAGAGACGAGAGCTCGTACTTGGGCTTAAGATTACTTGACGTGCAATACATTACAAAAAAAAAAAAAAACAAAAAACAAAAAACAACAACAACTCGTTCCTTTGGATGTAACAGCTCGATTACATGTCTTATGTACAAAAAGTGAACAAGAGGATCTCGGGCCTTATCTGCACATCAAAGTGCAGCCCCCGTCGGGCATGGAAGAACTGAAATGGCGAGGCCCCAAACTCGACCAAGGACGATGCTGAGGTCAGCTAGAAAAAAAGTGTCCCTGAGGATATCCTATCGGACGTGTAACCCCAATACACAGGTGTTGACCTCAGTCGAGAAGGTTCGTTATTTCTCGAATCACTTTTATGATGAAGAGAAAAATCGTTGTCACAGCTTCCCTGACACCTTTTGTCAGTCGAACGAACAGCAATGCTGATAAAAGTGCAAATCGAAAGTTTCAATAACCATGTAGACGGAAATTGTGGTGTGTATTTCGGTAGAAGGCGTCTGTCAGGGGATGAACCATTCCTCAAGGAAATAACAGGTTTTAGCATTGTTGCATAAGGTAGTGACGATTATCACACGAATGGTTTTTGTAAAGGGCAATAGAACTTCTCTTTGCTTCATGTTTTCTTCAATGTTTGTAACATTTAAATTCAGGTGTGGAGGTGTAAGGGACGCTCCCAATATCAAATTTTTTAGCTTTTATACAGTCAGGTGGACTTCTGTAGTTTTTGTTCTCCATAGAAAGTATTCTTAAATCTAGGTAAGCGTCCAGTAATAGAGATGTTACAATGCAACATTTATTTCCAATCAGATCATACGACTGGACGTGGCTGCAGAAGTAATTTTTTGTAAATGAAAAATTGTCTTGAACCCGATTTTTTCTTTTTCAAAGAGTCGGGTATAATGTAAAGAATTACTCTCATTAGGATATAAATATGCCTCGAGTTAGGTCAACGGGTCACTTTGAAAAATCGGAATTTATCTGATTCCACCCCCCTCCCTCCCCGCATCAGGCTGAATACTGTTCGAATAAAGAGACGAAATTAGGTTGCCTAAGTTGATCTCATAATTTAAAAGGTTCTTAGTGGATACAAGTGAAAAACGAAGCTACGCGAAATAATGCAGAGGTTTACGCGAGATTCTTGTTGATGCGCAACTTTTGTTTTTGTCTATCCCTCTCCCCCAGAGGATGAAAATGTTTTCTAATGAATGTGCTGAAATTAGCTCATCAAGACTATCAAATACGCATTTTGATATTTTCTTGGTAAATTAAAAAGTTTATTCAAACCCTGACTATCCCGAGAAAGCAGAAATATTATTCTCTAACGATTCCAAGCTTTTGGCTCAATTTAATTCAAGATTAGTTCAGTTCCTTCGAGATTCCAAAGTAGTTTGAGCTATCCGTGGCTCGCAGAACGGTCGTAGTTTACCCTTCCTCAGGAAAAGCTGAACGGATGAGTCTCCGGGGGAGACAAGGAGAGCTCTAGGATGGCAACAGTAAGTTTCCATCAAGATTTGAAAGGATTAGCTTCCCCTAGATGGCAATATTGGCCCCCGTCGGGTACTGTAGAGTTGGATAGATGAGCCTTCGTCAAGCGTGACAAATTTGACCCAAGTCGGGAGCTACATATGATAAAAATTACGTCTTTTTGGAATTGCAATGCGAGCCTCAACCGAGTAGTTTAAAACAAAACAGAATAGCCTCCGTCGGGCAGTATAAAAGCAGAATTGATAAGCCTCCGTCGGGCAGTTTAAAGCATAATTAATAAGCACCCATTGTGCAGTATAAAGCAAGACAGATAAGCCTCCGGACAAATCAGAGCTGAACAAATTGAGATATTTATCATTTACAAATTCCATCTACGTAAATTTAACTCCGAAGAATCCACATCTGAACACGGCCTGTCCACTGGGAAAGCTCCATCCTGACTGAGGCGTCGTTCATTTTGCAACTCGATGGTAAGTGTAGTGGGGTGGGAGGGGGGGTGGTGGTTATCCAGTCAGAAACTTGATAACATCTGCCCAGCATCACCTAAGGGAAAAAATAAAATGTACACCAATTCTCATTAACCATGATATATATATATATATATATATATATATATATATATATATATATATTATATTGATTCATTAATTAATCGACTAATGGCTTTATAACAGCTGCTTTGTCAGGCATAAAGTCCTACAGTTTTGGCTTCTTAGAGCGTTTCATCAAAGTCAATGGTCATTATTTCCTTCAAGCAACGGAAAGACTGGAGGTTGCAAATATATCGGAGACTGTTGAGTTCGAACACACTAGGTCAGTCGATGCGAAATTCAAAGTAAATGCATGGACCAAATTACTGCCGGGACTCAGAGAATTCACCACCGATCCTTGTGGCAATGGATACATCGATTTGCAGGGATTGACAAATTATCTTTAGGTTCAGGGGCTTAAAAATTCAACTGGATCCAAGTTGTGACTAAAAAATCATACCATTTCTGCATAAAATTGAAAAATTAATCTGATATTCCATATTTAATGTCATAGGATGTACCAATATGATGAAAAACAAACAAATTAGTTTTACTGAAGTTGAATTTAATTTCACATAAAAAAGTCGTGCGCTGGAAGCACTATCAAGCGTTATATAGGAAAAAAAACGAATAATACTATTTTCCTTAGTTTTCACATATTAGATTCCATAAGATTGCTTCACCCGCGTGATGACGGGATTTATAAAAGTCAGAATGTTCTAAGGTTTTTATTTTTCTGGACACAATAGAGGGCATGAGTGGGAAGAGTAGGCTTTTACTCGCTGATTCTTCTAAGCCGCGAAATTTTATTGTTTTTGCACCCGTGTCCACTCTCTTGTTTTAATCTGTATCTTTCCAGAGGTAGAACTATTATGCTAGGCGGAAATAGAGTAAGGGCATAACTTTGAGCTCGTAGCACATTATGTGCTTTAGATCTAGCGATTTAACTCGCTCAATCCAAACAAATTAACTCAAAACTTTCCAACGCAGTGTGGGCTTAGGCTCTCAGAGTTTGGTTCAAGTTGGAACTGGCTAGGTGAACCGCTGAAGTCATGGCAGCAAGAGTTTGAGCAGTATGCTTATCCGTAGTTCATAGACATAACTGTGGGTGGAATTTAGCTTGGTCACATAAACATTGATTTGGAAGAGCAGTCATGGAGACACATATGATGCAGAAGAAAAGAAATGCAAAAGAGAGAGACTGAGAAGGTGAGAGAGAGAGAGAGAGAGAGAGAGAGAGAGAGAGAGAGAGAGAGAGAGAGAGAGAGAGGGGGGGGGAGGCAGGGTGAGAGAGTGGCGTGCAAGAAAGAGTAAGGGAGGACGATAAAGAGGAAAGATTAGAATTATTTTGGGAGGGAAAGAGAGAAGGAAGGAAGGGAGGAAGCTTGTAAAGTGAGGAGAATAATACAGAAACAAAGAGAGATTGAGGAAATAGAGAATAGCTCAACAGCAAGAAAACCAGCCAGGAAAATAGAAAGAGAGGCGGAGAAAGAGAGAGAATGTGGCGTGCAATTGAGAGTGAGGGAGGACAATAAAGAGGAAAGATTAGGATTCTTTTGGGAGAGAAAGAGAGAAGGGAGGGAAAGAGAGAAGGGAGGAAGGGAGGAAACTTGTTAAGTGAGGAGAATAACACAGAAACAAAGAGAGATTGACGAAATAGAAAATAATGCGACAGAAAGAAAAACCGGCAGGAAAATGGAAAGAGAGGCGGAGAAAGTGAACATGTAAACTTACTTTTGTCAGAGGATCTATCTAGAAACATGCCATGCCTGTTCTCTCAGGTGATATCTTTGGTCTCTGGTCATGTTCAAATACTACGATGGTCCACATTACAAACTTAATGCTGGCTACGCATTACCAAGATAACTCCTGCAGAGGAAAATAAAACATTTTCAAATCTCAAAAGAAAGTGGGAGGAAAAGGTAACTTCCACTAAAGTGCAATAATTTTGTATTTAAAAGTTGAAATGGAACTATTAATGTTGAAAAAAAAAAAGCCAACACATTTAAATTTATAATTAAACTTGTAAAATTTGTCGATTTTCAGTCTTAATTGCCATGGTTATTTTGTTGACTTTATCTTGCCCTTGTTACCAGATTTTCATATTTACAAAGACTAGATCTGCAACAGAAACTGAACAAAATCATAATTACAGTGAAATTTGCTTATAACGAGACCAACGAATTGTTTTCTAACTAAACCTTGTTTATTTAAAATAACTTGTCTAACTAAGTATCTGTGATATACTCAGAGAACTCTCTCCTCTAGGGCCGCCTTGTGGATTGGTCCAGAAGTTAAACCAAACGCTATGAACATGAACAAGCTTTGCTGGTCCAGGATTATCAACCTCTCTTGTCCGATGTCAACGTCAACTTCAAGCTGTGAGGAGGGAGAGGGGAATCAGGAGAGCGACGGCAAATTAAACTGACCAGAGGGCACAGAATAAAGAGGTCAACGGATAATTTGCTCACACTGTGGATTGCATAAATTAACTGCAGTGTGACAGAGACGGATACATGGAAAGACTTTTCAACCAGTCCAGGGTATCTCATAAGATTATTTATTTGAATGTCAAAGAACAGCTTGCAAAATGTGATTTATACTGAGGTTAAAAAGAACTTTAAAAAATCATGTTCAAAAGTGCTATAAACAATCATCTAGATTAGGGAAATCTTTATCCGAGACACATTGCCCCCGTGAGTCCTGGGGCAGCTTCAACAACGTTTGTCCACAACTCAAACTTTACACACCTCGCGTATCTGTCACAGCTTACTGAGAGAGACTAAGGCTTTTGCAAACTTTGGATCGGCGACATCCAGGATCTGATAAAGAGACGTAAAAACATTTTAAAAAGAAAAATATTGAAGAAGAAAAAGAGAAAAGAAGAAAGAAGAAAGAGAGAGAGAGAGAGAGAGAGAGAGAGAGAGAGAGAGAGAGAGAGAGAGAGAGAGAGAGAGAGAGAGAGAGAGAGAGAGAGAGAAGGGAAGTCGGAGAGAGATGACTGAACGAGGAGAAAGACACGAGAAAACAACGAACTGTTTTTAAGTAACGAGTTATATTTAAACTAAAGAAAAATAACAGACTGCTCGGTTCATGAAGCCCGGTCACAACACGGTCATCTTTGGCCTTTCTCTTTATCAAATCTAAGCCTCCGTCGGGCATGGCGATGAATAAAAGACTGAAAAGATGAGTCATTAAACTCACCTACCCACGATGTGCGACTCAAACCCGCGAAGATGATCCGGCAGATATCAGGGTGAATGCGCTATGCCCTCAGCCTCTGTACTCTGATGGAAATGTTCACGAGTGGTAGTTTATCAGAAAATTCGCCCTTAATGTTGTAAGCTCTAGACTTTAGTCGGACGAGGTGAGTTCACCTTGCTGAATCTTCGATCTTCTTTAATCTAGCTCACGATGATTAGGACAAGTCGATACTGAACTTTGAATCTTTACCGAAGATTAAACGATTATAACGTTTAATTTTATAAGCTTTTAAACACTATTTCCATAACCTATTTTTTACATCATATTACACTGGAACAAAGGAATAATCGATTGGTAGATTCTTCAGCTGTCCGAGGAGCGGAGTTGACCAGTCACACCGACCACAACTCTCGGTCCATCGTGAGGAAGTTGAAAGCTGGCGAGAGATTGTTTACTTGAACTTGACTTAATGAAAGAGAAGATTTCTACCTGGAATGTCAGTTTCTCATACAACATATGTGAGATAGAAATCCTTCGCATAATTTTAGTAAAAAAATAATTCTATCGTCTTTTTGCTAACTCCACGATTATTCTTCAATTTACAAAGCAGTGTATAAATGCGTTTAAAATCAATATCGGGATGAGCCCTCGCTCAGGCTATCACATTTAAAGCAGCAGTCAAGACCTGTAAATTGACAGATTAATTGTTTTTATAAGCCCAAACCTCCTCGAGTGATGATCTCGCGGCTTGGAGACTTAGGGCAGGAACCTTATCAAGGCTTGACACGAATAGTGTGCAGAGCAAAAACAGGATGTCGCAATATGTTTATTGATTTGGGTATCTTAGTTTTCTGACATGGACGAGGCAGCAAGAATTGGCTGTACATTAGCTTCATAGATTCAGATTTATTGCTAATTCTATTTTTCATTTCACCAAGCTTTCTAGCTTTGCGTGATTTAAAATACTGACAAACGCGAGGGGGACCTCGTACGGTCATACTATTTTGGAGGTTAATGAAATCACAGAAAACTTTGTGAAGATAAAACCAACTTTTTAATGGTAAGAGAAAAACATGTAAATCAACCCGCACAGCGTTCTTCACTCCATAGACTCCGTCACACACACTCAGCTTTCTGAGACTCCGTCACACACACTCAGCTTTCTTAGACTCCGTCACACACACTCAGCTTTCTTAGACTCCGTCACACACACTCAGCTTTCTTAGACTCCGTCACACACACTCAGCTTTCTTAGACTCCGTCACACACACTCAGCTTTCTGAGACTCCGTCACATACACTCAGCTTTCTTAGACTCCGTCACACACACTCAGCTTTCTTAGACTCCGTCACACACACTCAGCTTTCTTAGACTCCGTCACACACACTCAGCTTTCTTAGACTCCGTCACACAAACTCGGCTAAGAGCCGTTAGCTAACAAAGTCACGGGATCAAGGGAGCTCACTCTGCTCGCTATACTATCAGTTTCTAGGGTTATCAATTTATATCATTTTTGTCTTTTTTATTATCGCTCACGAGGAGAGAAATTTAAATCATTTTATAATCATATCGGGGTTAAAACGTCTATTAAGGAAGGCTATTTAAATAAAAAAAAAGAACAACCCACTATTTTAGTATGGACTAATCTTAGATTTGATAAATACAAATTTAATATCAGAGGAAAATTGGAAATACAGATCATCGAGTAGGAGGAAAAAAATAAGAAAGTTAATGGCTAGAGGTTATGAATCTGAGGAATACATAGGATAACTACTTGAAACCATTGGATAAAAAACAGGAAATGAGAAAGAAAAGGGATAAGAGACTATCACGATTTGACACCGATATGAGAAAAAACAGAAGTAAACTGAAGGAAGAAGAGTATGAAAAATGGAGGTCACTGCTTTAAGCAAACAGGAGGAAGTCGGATTGAGAGTAACGTCAGAGAAGGAAAAGAGAGCACCAAGTAGAAAGGAAAAGGAAGAAAAGGACTGGTTGCCACAAATATGAGGAAAATTGAAAAGAAATATTGAAAGGCATCGGATAGAAGAGAAACAAAGAAGGGCTGAAGAGAATTGGATTGACAACAGCAAAAGAAAACTAACGGATACCAGCGGATGGAAGAAATGCAAGAGAAGGAATAAGGATTACAGGATTCGAGAAATATAAAATAATAAAAAGAGACGAAGTCGCTGATTCGAAAATAACAAATAAGAACCAACAGAAGTCATACAATAGATGCAAAAAACAGGTGGAGGAAAATGGAGGAAAACAGAGAGAACTAAGTGAAGCCAAAGGAAGAAATATAGACCATCGGATAGGAGAGAAAATATGTAATGGGTTGGATGTCATCGGCGTGAGGACAACAGAAGAATTAAAAAAAAAACGGAAGCCGTCGGATACAAGAAAATGAAGTAAAGTGTCAAAAGAGAGCGGGTAGGAGGAAAACAAAGAGAAGAGTCAATGAAAAACCGGTAGAAGGAGAAGAAAGAGGAGGGTCAGAGGAAAGAGGCTAGAAGGAAAAGAAAGAGGAGGATCAGAGGAAAGCGGGTAAAAGGAAAAGAAAGAGGAGGGTCAGAGGAAAGAGGCTAGAAGGAAAAGAAAGAGGAGAATCAGAGGAAAGCGGGTAAAAGGAAAAGAAAGAGGAGGGTCAGAGGAAAGAGGCTAGAAGGAAAAGAAAGAGGAGGGTCAGAGGAAAGCGGGTAAAAGGAAAAGAAAGAGGAGGGTCAGAGGAAAGAGGCTAGAAGGAAAAGAAAGAGGAGGGTCAGAGGAAAGCGGGTAGGAGGAAAAGAAAGAGGAGGGTCAGAGGAAAGCGGGTAAAAGGAAAAGAAAGAGGAGGGTCAGAGGAAAGAGGCTAGAAGGAAAAGAAAGAGGAGGGTCAGAGGAAAGAGGCTAGAAGGAAAAGAAAGAGGAGGGTCAGAGGAAAGAGGCTAGAAGGAAAAGAAAGAGGAGGGTCAGAGGAAAGAGGCTAGAAGGAAAAGAAAGAGGAGGGTCAGAGGAAAGCGGGTAAAAGGAAAAGAAAGAGGAGGGTCAGAGGAAAGAGGCTAGAAGGAAAAGAGAGAGGAGGGTCAGAGGAAAGCGGGTAAAAGAAAAAGAAAGAGGAGGGTCAGAGGAAAGAGGCTAGAAGGAAAAGAAAGAGGAGGATCAGAGGAAAGAGGCTAGAAGGAAAAGAAAGAGGAGGGTCAGAGGAAAGAGGCTAGAAGGAAAAGAAAGAGGAGGGTCAGATGAAAGAGGCTAGAAGGAAAAGAAAGAGGAGGGTCAGAGGAAAGAGGCTAGAAGGAAAAGAAAGAGGAGGGTCAGAGGAAAGAGGCTAGAAGGAAAAGAAAGAGGAGGGTCAGAGGAAAGCGGGTAAAAGGAAAAGAAAGAGGAGGGTCAGAGGAAAGAGGCTAGAAGGAAAAGAAAGAGGAGAGTCAGAGGAAAGCGGGTAAAAGGAAAAGAAAGAGGAGGGTCAGAGGAAAGAGGCTAGAAGGAAAAGAAAGAGGAGGATCAGAGGAAAGAGGCTAGAAGGAAAAGAAAGAGGAGGGTCAGAGGAAAGAGGCTAGAAGGAAAAGAAAGAGGAGAGTCAGAGGAAAGCGGGTAAAAGGAAAAGAAAGAGGAGGGTCAGAGGAAAGAGGCTAGAAGGAAAAGAAAGAGGAGAGTCAGAGGAAAGCGGGTGGAGGGAAAAGAAAGAGGAGGGTCAGAGGAAAGAGGCTAGAAGGAAAAGAAAGAGGAGGGTCAGAGGAAAGCGGATAGATGGAAAACAAGATTAGTCGGAGGCTAGTTGGTAGGAGGAAAAAAAAGAAGAAAAAGGCTGAGAAAAACAGAACTGGGAAAAAAGTAAAGGAAAAGAGTTTGGAGCCATAGAGTGTTTTTTTGGTTTCTGATTCTGCACCCTCTTGAGGCTACATGCCAGGGCCGCCACTTGTGCGTTCAGCTGCAAACTCAGAGGCAATGACTAAGTGCAATGTCATTGCAACCTCCGCCAGTTTGCAGAGCCAGAGGCAATGACTCAGTGCAATGCCATTGCAACCTCTGCTTTTTTCACAATCTCAGTTGACAATGACCAAATGCAATGGCACTGCAACCTGCGATGATTCAGAAACCCAGAGGCATTGACTAAGTGCTATGTCAATGCAACCTCTGCCTATTCACAAACCTAGAGGCAATGACTAAGTGCAATGTCATTGTAACCTCTACAGTCTCAGAGACTGTTAGGCTCCAGATACCAGATAGGTCAGGTCGGGACTCGAACGTCACACTTCCGGTCTGTCAGTGCAACCCTCTGCCGCCCTGACCCCCTGGCGTGTCTGGTATGAGGAAAGGTGAAGAGAAGAGCAGAAAGTCACCAGGGAGATTGGCAGAAAAAGAAACACTGGAAAGGAGGACAAGTGAAGAAAAGAGCTAAGAGACAAGAGAGAGAGAGAGAGAGAGAGAGAGAGAGAGAGAGAGAGAGAGAGAGAGAGAGAGAGAGAGAGAGAGAGAGAGAGAGAGAGAGAGAGAGAGAGAGATATGTGAAGAAAGAGTGGATAGAAAGAAAAGTGAGAAGGGTTGAAAGTCATGAGGAGAAGGGCTGAAAGTCGCAAGAGAGATTAAAGATTGGGTAGGAGCAGAGATGAGGGAGCGACAGAAAAGGATGAAAAGTTAGACAAATAGAAAATAAAAAATAAAGCTTACAGCTGAAGCCGACAACTGAGAGAAGAGGCTGGGAACAAGAAAATAAAATAAGCAAAAACTTGTAGAGAGGAGCTGCTGCTCACGAAGAAAATTGGGGAAGAGGAAAAATTGAAAATTGAAGCGAAAAAAGCAAAATTGATTGAAAATTGAAGCGAAAGAAGCAAAACTGATTGAAAACTGAAGCAAAAGAAGCAAAATTGATTGCAAATTGAAGCGAAAGAAGCAAAACTGATTGAAAATTGAAGCGAAAGAAGTAAAACTGATTGAAATTAGAAGCAAAAGAAGCAAAGTTGAAAACTAACAGAAAGGAGGAGGCAAGAAAGAGTTTTAAGCCAAAAGAATTAAACAGGGGAAGGAGCAAGTGAGGAGGTTATAGAAAGATTAAGAAAGCATCGAGCTGAATACTGATTAACAACAACAACAACAACAACAACAACAAAAAAGTGGAAGAATGGTGTCGGAAGTCATAGGAAGGAAGGAAGCTGAGGAGTAGCTGGAAAGCACTGCATGCTGGGACTGTTACAACACCTGGAACATCACGACGCCTTGGAGTGTTAGGTGGTAGTAGAGGGTGTGTGTATAGTTACAGTGGTGGTAGTGGTTAACGTTGGAAGGATGGCGTGAATGGTCTTCATATCAAATAAAACCCCAAATCCTTGCACCCTGGTCATCATGTTTACGTTTGCTGTAACTTTTCATGGAATCGTAAAAAAGGTAATTGTTAAAGAATCACTAAATGGATTTGAGCATAAAAAGACAAAGGCTGGCAGTGGGCGGTGTCTTGTGAAGCGCATAAACAAATCGGGAAAGCTATAGAGTTAAATTTAACTTTATTCCTAGAAAAAGAATCTGTCTAGGGCATGGTTATACAATCTCCCATGTGCAAGATAAAAAATAACAAAAATCTCATGCATAAAAGAGGACTTCGTAGGCTTTGACCGCGAACTCCTCCGTTATTACTCAACCCACACCTTTGGAACTTTGCAGGCGTCTATATCTACAACATTCATGTCGCTTGGTTCTAAATCATAAAATAATATTAAACGCAAACTGCTTTCCTCGATTTCTCCAAAATGCCTCGTTTCGTCGACATAGGCGAACTTACGATCACCAATTTCGCGCACTATTTTGTCCTTCAACAAAGGAAATATTTCTTATTCGACTTGAGGTGCACATCAAGACATATAGAATGTAAGTAGAGAATCCATAGTTACGGAAGAGACAGCGAAGTAGATCTAGCTTTGGTCATGGCTTGCGTCTACGAAAGAACCATTTCTTGGCACTGTGCAATGCTTAGCAAAATTTTAGAGATCTAAATCATTTTCTGCAAATTAGCAAGGATACAAATTATGAGCTGGATTACAATAACAATTATCAGAGTTTAATTGAGAGGAACTATGTCATGCTTTTTATAGCAATCAACCTACTTAAATTAGACATGTATATCTGTATTAAGTTTTGATTATGTCAATAAACATTGCCACGTGTATTCGTTTTTTTAAATTATTATTATTATCTATAGATTTACTTTCTTGCCTAATTTGTTTGGGTGTATGTCTGTAACAACAACATGCCTACCAATAACTTTCGAGATAAAAACCATTGCAATAAATCAGCAAGGATGCATGAATTGGCTGATAATCATATTTCAGTTCTTTGGGGAGAGAGAATAACTTAAGACTCATAAACATAAAAATTATATCTCTACTACAGCCACTATCAGGGTAAATATTTGTTGAATCTAGATCTATACTGTAAGTAGTCTTACAGGCCTTTTGTGTCAGTGTCTATATCATCCATGAACGAGTTTAAGTTTTTGTGGGTTTGAATTTTTTTTTTAACGGAATAAATTCATCGTCCTCTTTTTTTTTCCCAGAAAGAGAGTTCATTTATATCACATTGGTGCATTTACATTGCAGATTAAAATTACAATAGAGTGGACGGTAAGCTGTGAATAACGTAAAAGGTTTAAACGTCTCAAGAATCTACATGATAAAATTGTGTAGTTGGCAATGAAGGAAATGAGTTAGACCTGTTGTGTAAAGTGGACTTTACTTTAACGTAAATGCCTTTTCCACCTTCATTTGAACAGGGAATCATGCTTGTTTTCAACTAAACAGGTACGGACAAAAAAAAAAAAAACTAACAAAACGCACACATGTTTCAATCAATTCAAAGATAGAGAGGAAACAGTACTCAAACGAGACTGTAGAAACCGATCGCTAGAATTTCTACAGGAGAGAAGAACTTGAATATGACAAGCGATGGAAACGCGCGACTCACCATGATTACGTTGGAACATAAAATGACACCATTACAAAAAAAAAAAAAAACAACCAATATCAACACTGCGTTTTCTTAAAACAGAAGAATAGAATCAAACTTAGCTTCTTTAAGTCAGCTGCTGCATCACAGCCTGGCAGTATCTTTGCGTCATCCAGGAAAACATCGTCAGGTCCGTCCAATTCTTTCTAAGCACACGATATGACCCAGCTCTCCTTGTGTCCCAGCTTGAAATCTGTTTGAGATATAGAAACATCATGGAAGCTGCAGAATTGCATTGGAAAGTTAGGACTGCATGGTTTAGATAATCTTCGCTGAAGTCTTCTGTCGGGCTGTTATAAAAGTGCCGTAGGGGAAATAGGTTACCTCAGTAGATGAAAACATTAACTGAAATATTAAAATTCCGCCCTTCAGTCATGTTCTCAAAATAAACAGGACGTCCAAATTTAAGGTTAAAGATGGATAGATCAGTAAGAAGTAATTGTTGTTGTTACGGTAGAGGATTGAGAAGATGCAGCAGTTTTAGCAGAAACCGCAGGAGCAGCATTAGTTGCTATGGAGACAAGGTAGTTATAGAGGTAGTAGTCGTCGTAGTCGCTGTGGTAATAGTAGTAGTAGTAGTAGTAGTAGTGGTAGTAGTAGTAGTAGTAGTAGTAGTAGTAGTAGTAGTAGTAGTAGTAGTAGTAGTAGTAGTAGTAGTAGCAGCAGTAGTAGTAGTAGTAGTAGTGTTAGTAGTAGTGGTATTAGTAGTATTAGAATAGTAATGTAGTAGTAGTAGTAGTAGCAGTAGTAGCAGTAGTAGTAGCAGCAGCAGCAGCAGCAGCAGCAGTAGTAGTAGTAGTAGTAGTAGTAGTAGTAGTAGTAGTACTAGTAGTAGTAGTAGTAGGATTAGTAGGAGTAATGATGACGATAATGATAAAGATAATATTAGGTCAATACTACCGCTAATAATAAACTAAAATAACACCTCAACCACCACGAACACCACCACCAACAACAGAAACAATCACGTAATAATAATAATAATAATAATAATAATAATAATAATAATAATAATAATAATAATAATAATAATAATAATTATAATAATAATAATAATAATTATAATAATAATAATAATAACAATAATAATAATAATAACAATAGTAATAATAATAATAATAATAATAATAATAATAATAATAATAATAATAATAATAATAATAATAATAAGAATAAGAATAAGAATAAGAATAAGAATAAGAATAAGATAAGAATAAGAATAAGAATAAGACGAAGAAAATTAGAATGATAAGAGTAACAATATTAGGAAAAAGAATGGTTGTATGTTGTTGCTGTTGTTGTTGTTGTTGTTGTTGTTGCTGTAGTAGTAGTAGTAGTAGTAGTAGTAGTAGTAGTAGTAGTAGTAGTAGTAGTAGTAGTAGTGGTAGTAGTGGTAGTAGTGAGCAGTAGTCAGCAGTAGCCAGCAGTAGTCAGCAGTAGCCAGCAGTAGCAGTAGCAGTAGCAGTAGTAGTAGTAGTAGTAGTGGCAGTAATAAGAGTAATGATGACGATAATGATAAAGATAATGATAGGTGAATACTACCGCTAATAATAAAGTAAAATAAAACCACCACCACCAACAACAGAAACAATTACAATATTATTATTATTAATACCAGTGGTAGTGGTAGTGGTAGTGGTAGTGGTCGTGGTAGTGGTAGTGGTCGTGGTCGTGGTCGTGGTCGTGGTCGTGGTCGTGGTCGCGGCGGCGGCGGCGGCAGCAGCAGCAGCAGCAGTAGTAGCAGTAGTAGTAGTAGTAGTAGTAGTAGTAGTAGTAGTAGTAGTAGTAGTAGTGGTGGTGGTGGTGGAGGTGTAAAGTAGCAATTGTGGTAGGCATTAATAAATTCTATATGGCAAGTATTGGCCTGGTGAAGACTCGACTGTTTTCAGCTCAGTAGATAGAGGTAGGGAGGAATTCGGAAGTCCTTCATTGAAAGTCTATATATGCTAACTATAAATCAAATTAAACATGCTGAATTCTTCAACGAAATGAAGCTTAAATTAGTACAAGTGGGAGCCAGACGAACTTCTTGCCCTTTACTGTATATGTTATGTATCTCACCTGAGATTCTAAACGACGTGCTTGATCACCAAATTTGTTTTGGACTTGACAAAAATGGCAAAACATAAAATCAACACTAGATCAAGTTGTGCTTTGTAGATCCATATCATAGATCTACTTGACTCGATACTTGAGTTTTGAAAATAATGTTTTAACACCAAATCTATTTCCAGCCTTAGAATGTTAAATATAATCCATCTTGACCAAAAGTATGCGTTCTGCCCCTTTCCTGCCGATACAAAATGGCGAAGTGACAGAGTAAATTTTGAACATGTGCAACTACCCAAGAGTGTGTTATGTGTTCGCTACTTTTTTACGTCAATCTTCAAGGACATTTTCCGAAGACAGCTGACATCTCTGTTGTATTTCAGTTTTTGTAACTGCCAATCCTCGACGTCAGCCATTTTCTTTTCATGAACCAATTAGATTGTGTGTTACACAAAAAAGTAAAGAATAATTATTATGATTAACTCATGGCTTGTTTGCAAGACCCAAGGCTGATTTTTGTTCACCATAAACCATTCCAGTCCAAACAAAATCTCAGCTCAAGGTTGCGGAGAAATATAGAATTATTGCAGATTGAAGGTTATTGACGTCTCAAGGTCCCTCTTTATTTATTTAAAACAAAAAAGAACAAAATTACTAAAACTATATATAACCATTCCAGGTCCCGAATCAATGCATCTAATGATGATGTGACGTAGAGGTTGACTGTGAGCTCTACTCACTACGAGCCGCCGTTTGTCGACTCGGGTTCGACAACAAAACGTTGTACACAAACTGAATAATTGTATTTTTAGTTGTTTTTACTGTTAATACGGCGATAGATTTACATTAAATTGTATCATTTAATAAATTACTTTTTTTTCATCTAGAAAATTAGAGTAAGGAGTCTTAGAGGTTAGAGAGAGATAGAGATAGAGAGGGAGAGGGAAATGGAGAGGGAGATAGAGAGGGAGGTGAGAGAGTAAGAGATAGAGAGGGAGAGGGAAAGGGAAAGGAAGAAGGAGAGGGAGATGGAGAGAGAGCGAGACAGATATAGAGAGATAGATAGATAGAGAGAGAGAGAGAGAGAGAGAGAGAGAGAGAGAGAGAGAGAGAGAGAGAGAGAGAGAGAAAATAGAGAATGATGAGAGAGACCGAAAGATACAGGAGTGAGAGAGAAGGAAAGACAGAGGCAGAGGCAGAGAGAATGGGGTCGGTACACAGACAAACACACAAACAAACGTATAGTTTGACAGGAGTATGCTCTGACAAACAAACAGCTGGCTCATAGCAGACAAAAAAAAAAAAAGAAAAAAAAAAGACGAATATTACCTGACATTGATAGACAGAATGGTATTCAGAAAGAAAAAAGCTGGATAGAGACAAAGAACATACAAACTATGAAAAGTGAGAAATTTTGGTAGAACAGAAAAATTTTGAAAGAAATGGATGTCTATGGCCAATGTTCATTATTGAAAATAAGCTAATTTTGTAATTGCCTGATCTGTCAAAGATCGTTTTAAAAAGCTCATTAGAAGCATTTTGAATTCCTGCTAAAAAGTACCTAAAATTGCTCTGCTTTGCTGAAATTCATAGCTGCCAATAAGACGATTTTAAAAGGATCTATGAATAAATTTAGATTTTACAAAAGTTAACTATTCTCATTTGTATATAGAGCGAAAACATCTGTGTGAAAAAAAATTGAACAGTTGTGGGAGTTTTTTTTTTTTAATGTGTAGAAGAAAGCAACCTATTCAAATTGTCAAAATAAATAAATTTAAATTCTGAATGCAATGCCAGAAACAATTAATGAGTTGATGATAAATGAATTTTCTATCATCTATCATCTGCGTGCTATGTATAAAATAATACACGGTGCGGTCCAGGTAGGTGCGCCGGTGGCTGTTGGGCTAAAGCATCCAGCCTGATATCCACAGAAACCTTCCTAGCTGGTTCCAGCCTCACACCATACGTAGTAAAGTTCTGGGCTTCATCTTTTTAATTCTACCCTGCCCGATAGAGACTGAAGTTTGATATGCTGAAAGGTCTGAGATCACTATGTTGTGGATAGGCTTTATCAAACAAAGAAACGGTTACGTTTATACCTTAGATGGTACATCTAGAAGTTAGCGCTCCCCCTCCCAAATCCATCTCTTTAACCTAACATCCTCATTGCATATCTAACGTGTACATGTAATATCAATGATACTTTTTCTTCATGGCAGGATTTCATGAGCAACTTAGTTGACTGCTTATTTTTGCTTTACGCGTCCATGTTGTCAGAACAGGTCGTTTCGGCAATCGCGGTAATCAATCTTTTTTTTTTTCGGCCCTCCTGTAAAATTACCAAAATGTCAGTTATAGGAGTCTTGTAGTAAGGCGACGATGTAGTTCAAACCCACTCATTTCATGGATTGACTCATGCAATCAAGCACCTCTAAATACCGTTGACCATTGTGAGGAAAGGACCAATCACAGGCTTCTCGCTGATCACGTGACTCAAGGAACTGGCAGGCTATTTATAACCTCGGAGACAGTGGCACATCATCTGAATATCTAGCAACACACAATGCCATACAGAGTTGACTCATGCCACCAAGGACGCATATTTTTAATGGCAATAGTCCATTTTCTAAAATCTCCGGGGTGGACTTTGACAGAAAAACAATTAGTTTAAACATTAAATGGGGAAATACAGAGCTACGGAAGACAAAAGAAAAGGTATTAAATGGATTGACCCCCACCCCCCCACCCCCCAACAACAAAAAAAACCAATGAAAAGAACAATAACGACATCAATATTGTCAACGTTTTCAAGTGTAGTGCATAAAAGGTTTTAATGTCTCACAACTTTGTCTTCGATTTCAGTTCCTCGAGGGAATCAGAAAAACAGGCTTTTCATTGACAATTCTAATGTCTCACTGAACTTTCTTGCAAACTTTTTTGGAAGTGGTATATGGAAAACTAAACAGCATGAAAACTTTTTTTTAGAAGTGGTTTATGGAAAACTA
>JAWDGP010003957.1:17500-22500 GCA_033675545.1 Elysia crispata | reverse complement strand
ATTCTCCCATCCTCTTACTGTAGCCCTCTTCCTCCTTGCCTCCTGTGATACAGGCCTCATTACATTGTCGAGTCGTCGAGACATTCATGCGACTAAAAAAAAGACAGGCACACAAAAAGTTATGTATATCCAGGGAGCCTCCGAACGCGTGGAGTCATGTAACTAAATGGCCTAAAATTTTACTTTTTTACGTTTTATTAATTTGTTTTGAAAAGAGAGGCTGGAAAGAGAGAGATAGAGATAGAGAGAGAATGACATATAGAAGAGAGTGAGCGGACAGAGAGAGAGAGAGAGAGGGAGAGAGAGAGAGAGAGACAGGGAGAGAGAGAGAGAGAGAGAGAGAGAGAGAGAGAGAGAGAGAGAGAGAGAGAGAGAGAGAGAGAGAGAGAGAGAGAGAGAGAGAGAGAGAGAGAGAGAGAGAGAGAGAAGGGCTTGCAAACTTTAACATTATCCTGCAGAAAAAAAATCAATGAAAATTTCTCCTTAAAATAACATAAAATGCTAACTCATTATATTTTGAAACTGCCCTCAAAATAACTCGACTTGACACAACTAAAACATCTGAAAAACGGCCACTGCTCCTTGCATGGAAACTGTGTACGCCTGAAAGTTTATTTTCAACGATCCTTCCCAAAATACCATTGCCGCATCTCCCAGTGCCAGTTCAGCAAAGTTTGCACGCAACCAGATTCCATCAGGGAAAAGAAAAACTTAATGATTGTGAAAGAAACAGATCTATGTCAAGGTCAACGCCTCAAGGATAAGACAGCTGAATATTCCTACACACGTCACTTTATTTTATTACTCGATTTGTTTCCTCGGCCAAGGGCCAAACGGGTGAACATTAGTATTCTTAGGAATTCTGTAAAAAGAAATTAGTGGAGATGGGAGGAGGGTGTTAAGCTCTGTAAGATGGAATAAGGGATTTCACGAAATCATGGCTCAAAACTCTCATTTACGTTGGAAACACAAGCACCTCATAACCCCCCCCCCCCCAAAAAAAAAAAACAAAAAAAAAAAAAAAAAAAAAAAAAAAAAAAACAAAAAAAAAAAAAACAAAAAAAAAAACAAAACAACTCACCATCCGCCTCACCCCCGTCTCCCCATGCCACTTCCGGTTTACAATGGAGATATCCCTGTGCCTCATAACTTCCCCCCCCCCCCCCCCACACACACACACACAACCTTCCTGGGTTTTCTTGTAGTATCAGCTTCCTATGAGCCCAGCTAAAGCTTTTTCAAATGTTTATGTTACTTGAGTTGTTTCTTCTCCAATAACTCTCATCTAAAAGACCTTTCTCCCTGGTCAGTTTCTGCTTCTCTACCAGTTATTGTGAGTTTTTTTTTTTCTTTTTTTTAAATTTCAACTTCATCATCATTATCACCATTACTATCATCTTCATAATCATCATCATCATTATTATCATTATCAACATCCTAATCATTATCATCATCATCATCATCATCAACATCCTCATCATTATCATCATCATCATCATCCCCACCACCATCATCATCATCATCATCATCACTACCACCATCATCATCATCATCATCATCATTACCACCATCCTCATCATTATCATTTTTCCACCTTTGTCAGGCCACAAACAACATAATTCCAAATACTTCCATCCTGTGACCTTGTTCTATCCAGTAACTGCCATATCATTCCCCCCCCCCCCCCCAGGATAGTAACCGTAATCCTTCTCCACAGTACCAGCTGTCTCCAGTTCTCCTTGCACAATGTAGGTGCTATTGAAGGACATTTAGAGGAATTCCTTCCGTGTACCTGAACTCATGCCCTACCTATCTCCAGCTTACCTGTCCTATCTCAGTTTCCATGATCCTCCGACCTACCCTTTCCCACAGAATGTGTTTTCGGCTATATTTGGTCAGATCAGGAAGTTTCTATAGGTTTCGGCTATATTTGGTCAGATCAGGAAGTTTCTATAGGTTTCGGCTATATTTGGTCAGATCAGAAAGTTTCTATAGGTTTCGGCTATATTTGGTCAGATCAGGAAGTTTCTATAGGTTTTACAGACGTAGGTGTTAAAAAAACTGAAAATTTTTCCACTTTTCCCCCTGAGTACAAAAAGGACACTGGTCTCGAAGTTAATTCTTGTTCCCAAGATTTTACTGTGAGGTCTCTACACGGTATAGTCCTTATACAATATTATTGATTCTTTCAAATATAACGGAAAGGCACAAGAGGCTCCTCTTGCAAAACGCATTTTTTTCCCATAAAAAGGCGATGAATCTTTTACAAAGGATTTTTCAAACAAGCCTTCAAAAGAGTTATGGTTGCTAAGTATTAACCGCCAAAAGCCATCAACGGAGATGGTTTGTAAAACTATACGAGTTAAGAACTACGTGACCCCCTTTCAGTTTTATATTTCTCTTCTGTTTTGTTGACAAAACAAAACAGAAATGAAGTAATTGCTACTTTGTTCGTCTTAAAAGAATGATCATTAATAGGTTTTTGTCTATACCTCGATATCTATCTATCTATCTATCTATCTATCTATCTATCTATCTATCTATCTATCTATCTATCTATCTATCTATCTATCTATCTATCTATCTATCTATCTATCTATCTATATCTATCATCTAACTACCTGTACATTTATCTATCCATCCAAACACCCTTCTCCCCTCTCACTCACTCTCTCTCTATCTCTCTATCCTCATTTCTCCTCCTCCTTCCCTCCCTCTCCAAATATCCCCTGTCTCTAACAATACCGTCGCAAGCTAATTCTGTCTGGATTATCTATGAGAAAATAAACAAGAAAAATTTCAATTTTGCTAAAATAGCCCTATTCGTCCCAGTCCGAGCCGCAAAAAGAATCTTGCTGATGAGAGTAAATAGCTCAATCAAAAAACAAAAGGCACATTCGACTATTATTTCTTTTCCATTCTGTTTTCCTTCGATTCTGAAAGCGACTCCTTAGTTCTGGTGATAAATGACAGCAGACGAGCTGATAAGAGGCCTGGGACCCAAGGAGTCTGGTCGCCGGGCACTACACACACACACACACAGACACACAGACACACACACACACATACATCCCGGGATAGAGACAGGTCCGACAACTGACTCGTCTCTCTCGCAGCCCAAGTCATGACCGGAAGTCATATCTCCAGTTACCTGTCTGTTTCCGGAAGTTCCGATTCTGGCTGTGTCTGCGCATGGGCGCTAAGAATTAAAAAATCCGGGTAGTTATTATTAATCCTGAAATGCGGTTATAAAATATCTCACAATGATGAAAAAAAGTTTTGGTGAATTTCTTGCTCTTTCCTAAAGGGAGATGAGAAAAGTGTACACAGATACCACATTAGACGATTTAAATATGCACTACAAACATTTCAGTGCTTAGTTTATATCAACTAGGAAGGAAATGTTGATGTTGCACCCCAGTGGATTAAACTTTTGCCCCCCCCCCCAAAAAAAAAAAAAAAAAAAAAAAAACCCAAAAAAAAAACCAAACAAACCAAAAAAAACAAAAACAAAAACAAAAACAAAACAAAACAGAACAAAGCAAAACAACAGCAATAAAAAAACAAAAAACAAACAAACAAACAAACAAACAAACCAAAAAACAAACAATTGCTGCTGCTGTTTCTAAGACAGAATAAGTAAACTTCTACTAATGTTCCTACCGCCTTTCACAACCGTGGCTTGTAGATATCGCAGTTGCCATGGTTGCCGCATCGCAAACATTTCTAGTACAGGAATGATCATCGTTACTTTCGTTTCCATTTTAATCATGGTTATCATGGTCATCATCCTCATCATGTTAACATCTTCATCATCATCATCGTCATCATCATCATCACATTACCATCGTCATCATCATCATCATCATCATCATCGTCATCATCATCATCATCGTCATCATCATCGTCACCATCCTCAACATCGTCATCGTCATCATCATCGTCACCATCCTCATCATCGTCATCATCATCATCATCATCGTCATCATCATCATCGTCATCATCATCATCATCATCAAAAAATTCACCCCCATCAACACCGTCGACATCATCCTCATCATGTTAACATCATCATCATCGTCATCATAATCATCGTCATCATCATCATCAAAAACTTCATCCCCATCAACACCGTGGACATCATCATTTTTTGTCAGAAACATGCGGCTGACGGTTGACCGTCAAGTGGGGACCTAATCCTGATCATGTGTGAGATCTTGAGATTCCCCCATTCACCACTAGAGTTCAGAGGTGACCACTAAGATTTCAACTAGTGTTCTTTGTCTTGTATGAAGAAACAAGGCCACGGGTAACGTTCAGATCTCGGCTGGATTAGACAACCGAAGATTAGAGTAGCCAGGCAAAACTAGGGTACGGTTCAAAACCATATCAACCAGAACCAGCAAGCTATGGTTTGTTTAGATTGTAATGTAACAGACCGATTCCAAAGATCAGATAGCCGAGTCTTGAAACTTTCGATGCTTCTCTAGACGTTTACTGAGTGCAATATTCCTCATATACAGCGGTGACAACGTGCAGGTGGAGAAATGATTATATGGCATAACTGAAAGAAACTGATGTTTACTATTTAGGGAAGATTTTGTATGTTTCATGTTTCATAGCGAACCCCAGAGCAATGAGTAAAGGTCTGACATCTGATAGATAGAATATAATTATGCCTACCAGTATCTGCTATTCCTTGTCAGGACCACGGTAATTCTAATGGAGGCAATCAATCCTTGCTACAGTATATGAAAAAACTCGACTTATGCCTACCGCACTAAAGTAAAGCATAAAGAGGCAGTATATGCGATTGTTCACCTAGTGTGGTCGGGCTCTGTACTGACGAAGTTTTCCCTCACTCCAGACAGTAATATATCAGCGACCTTGCAATATTCTTAGTGATTACTCCTGGGAGGCAGGACTATTTGCATCTTATGGCATTACACGTAATAGCCATCCAATGACTCTATAGCATGCCAGGGAGATATTTGTCCCGT
>JAWDGP010003957.1:0-12500 GCA_033675545.1 Elysia crispata | reverse complement strand
GTCCTGAGGTATTTATCCAGACTCCAGTGTAAAGTCTATGGAAGTAAAGAAAGGGCCAGGAGTGGAGAGAACGACGAAAAAGATACTGATTTTGAGGATGAAGACAATCAATACATATTGATTATGGTGATGATAATGATGATGATGGTGATGATGATGATGTGATGATGATGATGATGATGATGATGATGATGATGAAAAAACTGTCTTCACAAGCATGGGCATTATTAACACTGTATCGCCGATAATATTTTTTGTTTTATCATATTTCACTACTTCAAAGATAAAAATGAGCCTGACTTTAACAACAGAAGAAAGAAATTTGCCCATTTCACTCTGTGTATCTCTGAATCCATTGGAAGCTAGGAAGCGAGAAAGAGAAACAGAAAAAGAAAGAGAGAGAGAGAGAGAGAGAGAGAGAGAGAGAGAGAGAGAGAGAGAGAGAGAGAGAGAGAGAGAGAGAGAGAGAGAGAGAGAGAGAGAGAGAGAGAGAGAGAGAGAGAGAGAGAGAGAGAGAGAGAGAGAGAGAGAGAGAGAGAGAGAGAGAGAGAGAGAGAGAGAGAGAGAGAGAGAGAGAGGTAAGCACAGCACTATGGCATCAGCTACCCCTGAGTATAATTTGCCTCCTTAGATTAGAGGTAAAGGCAGTTTGAATCGAATAGCGAATAGTGTGGCTCTGTCCTGCCCCCACCCCCGGTAATCCTGCGTTCACACCAAAAAATCGCTCGTCCAGAAATTTCCTTGAGCACACACCAATATAGTGCACCAAAAATACACTGTACTTTATAATTATCGATGTGTGCTTACATAACATACCTACAGTCTAGAAATGTAGTAAAAGAATACGTTCGTCATTACGTCATAGGCAAAGCACACAATCATACAGGCATCTCAAATCAATGTTCTAGCTTGAATTCATCTAGTTACATTGGTGATAATGACAAGGTATGATGATAAAAGCAATAAATCTGTTCAACAATTCCTTTCTTATTTTCAGCTCAATGAAAATAGTTTCTGTCTAAACCTAAGGTTTGTTGAATACTTTTTCACTGTGGCAGGGCAAGGCACCTTGATCTGACTAAAAATAATTTAAGAAAGTTATTTTGATTTCCATAAGTTTTTTTTTTTTTTTCAAATGTTCCATAATCAATCATAATGGTCTCCACCTTGGAATGACTTTATAAAACAATGATTTGTCGAGTTCTTTGACTGGAAGAATTATTTTAAACTTTGTACTGAAGTGCTCTTCTCCCTTAAAAAAGAAGTTCTAAAAAAGTCTTTATCTTCGAGTGCGCGTTTCTTTATGCTACTCTTCTCTTCTATGTCAATTAGTACATCGTACTACACGTATTTTCCCCGTAGCCTCAGTTTCCACTGCGTTTAATTCACGATGAACGGGATAGATCTGCCTAAAGCACCTCTGTCCGTTCACTGTTGGAGGGAAGTCAAATAGCAGCGTCCAGTTTTCCTCTCACCTCCAGACCTGTGGGTGAGGACAGTTTTAGACTTTCCGCCAAATAAACCATTGATTTCTAACTAACCCCTTTCAGTTGTTGCATGCAGGAAACAGGGGTATCTGCGGAGAAGTTCGGTTGCCGCACTTATAATTGAGGCCCTGACGTGCGCACCTGGGGGCACGTGCCGTCAGACCCGGGAAGATGAGTTGTGGGACAGGAATGCTGTGGCTCGTCCAGTGGTTGTGCAGCCTCCTCAGGGGGAGGGGGGGGGGTAGTTCTGTGAAGAAGAATTAGCCCGCGTCTGTGTTCCCTCCTTTCTATTAAAACCAGCCAAAATTGTTTTAGGGTTTAATAATTATCAAGTTGACAACTTTCTACGTCGTCTCCTATTTTTTTTTATTTGTAAAGAAATCTAACCCTGTCTTTATCACAGCTAGTTTAGGTAATGCCACGTTCTCTCAATCCGAGCGAGAATTCTGCTCGTCTCTCAGACACCTCCAGTACTGTAAAACTTCTCTACTGTCACCTCTTTTAGACCGTCGCGCACAATTGCCTCTTTCTTTGCAGCAATTGGGGCTGACTGACCACTAGACATTAATTGCCAACATCAGAGAAGAGGAGACAAAACAGAAGGAAACGAAGTGTAAGGCCAGAGGCAGACAGTGATAAGCTATACAGATTCAATAAGCGAGACCACTCTAGTGATGTGCTTAAAATAAATAAAACATGACTATAACGGGAATTTTAGTTTCAGGAGAAAAATCCTGCTGTAAGCAAGTTCCCGCTTCAGGAATGCAAAGAGATCTATCCCCACCCCCCTCAAGAAAAAAAAAAGAAAAAGTTAATGTACGAACTACTACTTGTAAGTGTAAACACAGCCTGACAAAGAAAAAAACGACTAATAGGCACCCGCAAAATCTTTTTATAGCTATCACGTGGTTTTAAGAAATCATGGAGGCT
This sequence comes from Elysia crispata, assembly GCA_033675545.1. Taxonomy (NCBI): domain Eukaryota; kingdom Metazoa; phylum Mollusca; class Gastropoda; family Plakobranchidae; genus Elysia; species Elysia crispata. The sequence continues at coordinate 10,083 of JAWDGP010003957.1, read as the reverse complement.
GGGCTATTATTGTCCATCAAGTGGTTCAAAATATACAAACAATGTGTCTATAGCAGTACCATCTGTCTAGAAGGCCTGTTCACAAGGTTACGTAACATTATTCAGATGGGCCATCATCTGGCTAGCTATCAGCCACCTGCGCGAGGTTTGAACAGTTGATTATAGCATGCTTAGCAGTACACACTGTGTTTTCACTGGACTCTCCTGCCATTTTGTTATTGGATTACATTCATTCTTTCTTGGATTATATTTCTTATCTTATTCTCTGCTATTCGCCCTTGGATTGCACCTTGTTCTAACAGATGCTTTCAATGTGGAACATTCCAAGAATGCTTTCTTGTGATTTGGTGTAGATTTTCCTCTAAATGTGTGCACACTGATAGAGTATGACCCGTGCCACCAAACATCATACAATGTAATATATATATATATATATATATATATATATATATATATATATAGAGAGAGAGAGAGAGAGAGAGAGAGAGAGAGAGAGAGAGAGAGAGAGAGATACTGATAAACAATTATACATGTTAAGTTCATCTAAATATGCTTTAAGTTTAATTAGCTTTTCCCTTTATGGTCTCTGCGATATCACTTTATAGAGAGAAGGTGTACTGAAGTGGGAGCCAAAGTTTTTTAAAAGCCTTTTAACTAAAATCTCTGATACTCAAAGTGCCCTCAATACTTTAACCTTAAGTTTCATATTTCATTATATGGTGTATCGGTGTCATTATCAATTTCCTTAACTGTTTTATTGTTTAGGGGAAGAAAGTGCACTGTTACAAACTGTAAGAGCGGCTATGCCAGTCAGAAGGGGAAAGAAAGTGAAACGGTTATTTTATAATTATGGTTTTCCGAAGGACCCAACTGAATGTCATAAATGGGTTTCGAGTCTCCCAAACAAAGTTGAGAAAGTGACTGAACATATTGGAGTATGTAGTCGACACTGGCTCTCTGATACTCCTCACATTCGAAGAGGAAGATAATATTTATAATCTCTATGCATCCTCCTATTAACTTTGGTGAGATACCTTCACCATCCATATCACATGCTCATCCAAAAACTCCTCGCCCTACCAAAAAAAAAGCTGTCAGTGAAAACAAAGTCAGAGAAATTGACGAACTGGATACATTCATAGTAAAAAATAACTTTAACTGTGACACTGTTAAGGAAGCCCTTCAAGAAAGTTTGCTCCTCTATGGACTCAGTGCTTGTAATGCAGATAGAACAGAACAAGCACTTGCCAGCTTCAGTCGCGGTGGTTGTATGCATGAATATGTTATATACTTCCATATTAGACTTAGAGATGCAGATGCAGGAGTGACTGTAATTCAATTTGAAGACTACAACGGTTTTAAATTGGTAACACACCCAATGTAAAACTGTGAATCAATGGGATCAGCTAGAAGTTGTCCTTCATTTTTACACTGGAACAGGTTAGTACTGCCCATTATTCTGACCACCCCCTCCCACATACACATAGACTTCTGTCTGTATCTCTTTCACTCTAAATATCACCATATCTTTTTTTGTCTTTCACATTCTGTCATTCCTTGTTTTGCTCTTGACATGTCACTCCAGTGCCTTTATTTAATGTAGCCTACTGTAACACTGTGTTATCAAGTCTCGAAAAGGTGTACATGTGGATCTGAGTTTCAAAGTGTAAATATTTGAATGTAATAGAAATTATGATGAGAAGGGAGAGTGTGTGCGTGAGAGAGAGAGAGAGAGAGAGAGAGAGAGAGAGAGAGAGAGAGAGAGAGAGAGAGAGAGAGAGAGAGAGAGGCCCGGAAGGGTTAAGAGTCGGATTGAGCTAGAGAGATGAAAGAAAGAGAGAAGGCCAGATATAAAGCGCACATGGCTAGCACCTATTACCATATCTAGCACCCCCTTTTCCACACAAATAGACCTCTGGCTGTCTGTATCTCTTTCACCCATTCTCTCTCTCTCTCTCTCTCTCTCTCTCTCTCTCTCTCATTCATTCATTATTTTATCTCTTGCTCTAAGATTCTACGTACCTACTATGTTTGTTTTTGTTCCTTGGTCGAATTTTACAAAATTATAATCTCTGTCTCCCCCCCTCTCTCTCTCTCTCTCTCTCTCTCTCTCTCTCTCTCTCTCCCTCTTTCCCTCTCTCTTCATTTGCTTCTTCTGACTTGATACAATTAAAAACTCTCCTCATTATCTGATGTACGTGTTCTTAGTGTGTCACTCCAGTGCCGGTATTTGATGTACCGTACCACTGTATTATCAAATCTCGAAAAGGTGTACATGTGCATTTGAGTTTCTAAGTATTTGAATGTATAGCCTACATGTACTTAGAAGTTATGATGAAGAGGGAGGGAGGGAGAGAGAGAGAGGGAGAGAGAGAGAGAGAGAGAGAGAGAGAGAGAGAGAGAGAGAGAGAGAGAGAGAGAGAGAGAGAGAGAGAGAGAGAGAGAGAGAGAGAGAGAGCCGGATTAAGCTAAAGATGAGAGAGAGAGAGAGAGAGAGAGAGAGAGAGAGAGAGAGAGAGAGAGAGAGAGAGAGAGAGAGACAGAGAGAGAGAGAGAGAGAGAGAGAGAGAGAGAGAGAGAGAGAGAGAGAGAGAGAGAGAGAGAGAGAGAGAGAGAGAGAGAGAGAGAGCACATTGCTAGCACCCCGCAGACCGGCCCATCTGAATAATATTACATAACCTATGAACAGGCCTCCTAGATAATTGGTACTGGTCTGAACGGACACAGATATACATGTGACGTCACAAAATTCGTGTTTGACTCAGATCTCACTTCCTTTCCACCAATGTTCAAAATGGAGAAAGGACGTGTGTTCAAAACGTATGAAGAGTTTGAGGCAGCCCTTAAATCATTTTCAGTGGCACTCACAGTCTATTTGTGAAAAGATCGAGTGAGTCAGTGAAAGAACTAATACTGAAGTACCTAAAATATAAAATCATTCTCTTTGTGTGCAAGCACTCCCCGTCCAAACACACCAGCTCCTCGACGGGTCAGCGCCCATGCCAAAGGTAAGTCCCATCAATTGTGCTAATGAGATCTAGAGTTAAATATAGATAGGTCTTATATCCAGATCTAGACGATCTGATTTTAGATTTTAGTGGTTGGTTAAAGATAAGGGGTGAGTTATCTTAAGCCTAGATTTTTAAATCCTTCCCTGCCTCTTGGAGTAGATCTAGATCTAGATTCTAGATCTATAACAGAATGGAAAATTTGGCATGAGGGCACCAAAAGCCTTATTGAAAGGCATTGTCAGAGTACTGATCTGAAACATTTTGCAGTTCATAGGACAAATATTTTAATTTACTCTAGATCTAGATTTGCCAATCAATCATTTATTTTGAGGTTTCAGATTTTATAAGCCAAAGTTATTTTTCTTTAGATGTTGGCCACTGCCTACCATGTGGCTTGATGCTATACACTAAATGAACTTTGTAGCATTCAACTCCATCTATAGATACATAACTACATACTCTTCATCACTTTCACAGGTCCCTCAAACTAGATTGTCAAGCCAAGATTCGGTTGAAGATCCAGAGGCCGAAAGACCAGTCTCCGCCCTTCCTGGCCATCACAGTGCAGTATTTGAACTATCAAGGGCATGGCCTCACCCAAGAAGTAATTACACTTTCCTTTGTTTTTTTCTATTCTGCCTCTTATGGAAATAAATACATATTTTCATATACATGTGGACTGTGGAGAAAAGACAGGAAAGCCTGCATTGCTTGTTCGCTTGTACTGTTACAATGCAGGCAGGGCAAAATGCTAAGGATTTTTTTCTATTAAAAGTTTTGGTGCTTTCTTTCCAGTTTTTATAGGTTGGGAAGCAGTGTCAATTTTGCAGAAATAAATTGAATATAGGAAAAAAGGTGTTATTTAGCTCTGTCGTTATAGCAATGGTTTTCGCTATTCAAGGTGTTAAACATGGGTTCCACTGTACAGGAAAGAGAATTGTCCGTAAATTTAGGGAATTCTGTATACATTATACATTCATGTGATCCCCCACAAATTCTGTCCTTGGACAGACAAACTTTTGTTGAAGGTTGGACGTGCAAAAGAAATGGTAAAAATATAATTCTACGCTGAGTACGATATTTTTCCATTATTATTAATATAAATTTTTATACATTTCAATTCCAATATTGAGATTTGTATTGTACTTCAAACTATCCATGATATTGGTGTTTATTTTATCATTCATGTGTATAAAAAAATTTCTTCTCTCTATCTTTACACCCACAGCTCACCGTTATTTCCAACGAAAGATCATTCTTATTTCTTCATATGATAATAGTGAGTACAGCTAGGTGTTTCGTTTTTTTGTCAGGATACCATATCTACTCTCTCTCTCTCTCTCTCTCTCTCTCTCTCTCTCTCTCTCTCTCTCTCTCTCTCTTCTAATATACAAATTTATAACTTGTCATTACAACGAGAAAAACTTGCTTCATTAAAACCAGCTTCAGCATTAGAAAAGAAAATCCTCAGTTTATAAAGCCACTTTAAAACTATTACAAAAGTATATAAATTCTCTCTCTCTCTCTCTCTCTCTCTCTCTCTCTCTCTCTCTCTCTCTCTCTCTCTATCTCTCTCTCTCTTCTAATATACAAATTTATAACTTGTCATTACACCGAGAAAAACTTGCTTCATTAAAACCAGTTTCAGCATTAGAAAAGAAAATCCTCAGTTTATAAAGCCACTTTAAAACTATTACAAAAGTATATAATTCTCTCTCTCTCTCTCTCTCTCTCTCTCTCTCTCTCTCTCTCTCTCTCTCTCTCTCTCTCTCTCTGTATATGTATATATATATATCCCCTTCTTTTCTTCCCTATCCCTTCTCTGTGTAACTCGTTCCTTTCTATTCATAATTATATGTTCCTCTCAACATCTTCAGTGATAATCTGACAGAGATCTTCAACCTCTTCTTCATTTTGAGAAGATCAGCAGCCACAGACTAAGCAACTTGAGACAATGTGCTTTTGAAAGAGAATCCTTACCATCTACTGAGTTTTGAAGAGTGACGCAACACCTAGTTTTGCCCTTGATGTGTAAGTTGATCTTCTTTTCTCAAGAATTTTAAACTACTATAAATTCATGTGATCACTGCTTTTGATGTCATAGAAAAAGTGCTGAGACCTTCTGTTGGTTCAATTCAAGCAGCCTTGTGACATCAAGGCATTATTATTATTTTTTTGTGTGTGTGTTTTTTTCTTCGTTTTCTTCAGTAGGACAGACAGGTTTTTAAATCTTTCATGTCATCTCTTTTCTTATCCTCTCAGCTTAAAACAAACTTCATCTTTCACAAAAATCATTTTTCTTTTGGATTTTCTCAAAAAATTAAGAGAGGGAAAAAATCATTTCTTCTTGCTTTAAGTCTTTGAAGGTCAAGACAAATTTTGGGCTACGTTTGTAGATCAATCAAAGGTAGTCAGCTAACACCCCATGTACAAGTGAGACTAACATGTTTACCTTCTTAAATTCATGTCTTTCTTTTCAACCAAATTTCATGTCTGCAAAGTGTTGTCTGTGAGTACAGTATTATCTTTATTTACTTACATGTTTCTTTATGTAAGTCGCCATGTAGTGATGTATTTTCTGTTTTTTTTTTTACTTCAAATTTCAAAGAGCATTAGAACGAGAGAGAGAGAGAGAGAGAGAGAGAGAGAGAGAGAGAGAGAGAGAGAGAGAGAGAGAGAGAGAGAGAGAATATATATATATATATATATATATATTCAAGCAGCTTTGTGATATCATTGCATTATTATTATTTTTTTTGTGTGTGTTTTTCTTCGTTTTCTCCAGTAGGACAGACAGGTTTTTCAATCTTTCATGTCATCTCTTTTCTTATCCTCTCAGCTTAAAACAAACTTCATCTTTCACAAAAATCATTTTTTTTTTTGGATTTTCTCAAAAAATAAAGAGAGGGAAAAAATCATTTGTTCCTTCTTTAAATCTTTGCAGGTCAAGACAAATTTTGGGCTACGTTTGTAGACCAATCAAAGGTAGTCAGCTTACACCTTATGTACAAGTGAGACTTACATGTTTACCTTCTAATATTCATGTCTTTCTTTTCAAGCAAATTTCATGTCTGCAAGGTGTTGTCTGTGAATACATTCCTTCGTATTTTTTTTTCACTATGTGTGATTTGAGTCCTTTGAACTTTCCAGCTTTGAAAATGTTATAGAACTGGAGTGAGATGTTATATTTGCAATCTTTGCTGTACTTATGGCAGTGGTTGTCTATACATAATTTTATGTAGAACAGCGCTCAACATATGTGGTATTCATCTACGTTCAAACAACATAGACAATATATGTTTATATTGCTTACAACTACGTTTATTAGATACATCTTTTTTTGTTGTTTTTTTTTTTTTTGTAGCTAGACACAAATCCTTAGATGATTCATGGAAAATATCCGGTATATCAATGAATTAGGTGCCCTGCTCTTTAGATTAGGCAATCATGACCTTTTGCGCATCTCTATCCCTTGATGCTGTTGTGTTAGTGCATCTGTCACTCATTTTACATTTAGCCACTTTTTTCATCCATGCTACATCTTCTCTCGCTTCTTTCCCCTGTTGCCTTTTCCTTTAAAATCAACCCAGTTCTCAAAGATGTTTCAGTTTCTTTTTCTCATCACATGGCCAAAAAATACTGCCTGTAGATTAAATATGGTATTTATGAGCATATATATGCCAGCTCCTGGTACCACACTTTAGTTTGATTTCTTTGAAGTCCATAAATAAGATTCATAGCATTCTCTTTAGGAACCACATTTCTGTTTCCTCCAGTTAATTTTGTAGTTGTTTTTTAAATTGTCCAAGCCTAACATCCATACATAAGGATGGGTTCAGTAAAACACTCCAGTGCCTTTTTTGATGCGATTTCACAGTTGTTGTGTCCATCTCTTCACATTCAAGTGCCCAAGTATTTGCATTGATTCCTGAACGAATTATCTTTGGCTACTAAAGAATTGATCTGTGCACACTCATTGTTTCGATTGACGACTATTACTTCTGTATTTTTGCTCTTTAATCCATATCCTTTCCTTCTGCTTTCTTCTTCAGTGATGTCTAATAATTGTGGCAAGTCTTCTTTATTTTCTGCAATTAATACAGCGTCATCAGCGTATCTCATGTTGCTTACTTTGTGCCCTCCTATTTTAATTCCTCGGTATCCTTCTATGCTTCTCAAATCATTTCACTGTAGAGAGAGAAAAGGTCTGGAGCAAGCACACATCCTTGTCAGACACCGCACTTTATTTTTATTTTTTTTTTAATGAGCTCACATTAATCAACTCACATTGTTGCTGTCTCATATCATTTCATGTTTTATTTTTAATTGGTCTTGCCCATGGACCTCTCACAGACTAGCAGAGGGAAGATACCCTCATTCCTCTTTCTCAGAGTTGGCTCTGAGCTGCCGCCCAATATAAGTCATGCTTTTTTACCTCTAATTTGAGCAAATATTATAAATTTGAGTTAATCTTAAAGCATTCTAAGATTTACACTTTTTATAAACATACATTTAATTTTTACACTGCTTGCTGTAGCCATTCTTTTTTTGCTCTTCAGTGAAGCCATTTTAATATTGAGCTATAAGAATATGATCTTCAGCTCAACACTGTATGATGTAATTGTCTAAACCTCGCCTCCATTCTCACTCTTTCTTTTCTCTCCCATTTTTGTCGTTCTGTCTTATTCTGGGCTTAGACTATGAGGATTTTCTCCTTTTCCCTTGTCCGATATCATTTTTTCCCATATTAAATCTTCATTTCTGTTTTTCACTTCATATTAAGACATTAGCTCTAAACTCTTATTAGAGCTGGCTAACCAGAGTCAAACCTTTTTTTCTTTTTCTCCCAACTCTTGAGGCTTTTATGTGAGGGATATGTGGACCCAAGGGTGCAACTAGCCGATTTTTAAAGGAGGACCTCGGGGTAGTAACAATATTTCTAATCCAGGTTAATTCGAGGCACTTGTGGGATTGACTGACAGTGATAAAAATAGCATTATATGAAAGAATATATTTGTGAACTTCTCTTCCTATATTTTTAGTTAAAAAACTTTGTACAGTGCTATCTTTATGTAAGTCGCCATGTAGCGATGTATTTTCTGGCTTTATTTTTACTTCAAATTTCAAAGAGGGTTAGAACGAGAAAGAGAAATAGAGAGAAAGGGGGAGAGAGAGAGAGAGAGAGAGAGAGAGAGAGAGAGAGAGAGAGAGAGAGAGAGAGAGAGAGAGAGAGAGAGAGAGAGAGAGAGAGAGAGAGAGAGAGAGACAGCATGAGCATACAATGACAATATATATATATTAAAATTTAAGTTATTTTTGTTTTAAATATTTTTTTATATAAGCCTCTAGTTTTAAATGTTACAAAACTTATAACCATTTCTAAAGAAACTCAAGTTTCAGCATACATTGTCGATTTTAGTCGAGACGCCTATAAATATAATACAAGCCTTTTCAGTTGAATATTGCTCACCCGATCGGCTGGTTAATCAGCACACTGTTACGATGACATTTGTTAATAGCTATCTAGAGCAACTCCTTCACAGTCAAAACAACATCGTTCTCAAAACATAGAGAGGACGTGTTTTTTTACATTGTAAATGTCAAGGTGGTGGTTCTTGTGGAAACGGTCGACCTAGTTTTGGATTAACAAAAGACACAAACGTTTGTTGCCTCGTCTTTTTTTCCTAGTCTTTATTTGGCTAAGGTTTCACCCCCACATATTAATCTTTTTTTGTGATTCCTTTTCAGAAGTAAAACGTGGGACCTTGTTTGAATCCTCAAAGCTTTCTTATCATCCAGTTACTATTTCTCTGGATAACGCATTTAAAGAGAACATGGAAACTATCTTGACTGGAGTAAAAACCTAATTAATGTTTTTGAAAAAATTTTATGTGAAGTATTAATTGTCTTTTATTGTAATGCAATGTGAGCTGAAAGTCAAACAAATTAAAGTTCATTTAACAGGCAATGCCCTTATATGTATTATCTCTTTTAATGAAAATGTCATATTCGTTTATGTTATATACATAAGTTTCACTGACGTTATTTTTAAAAGACTGGTATGTGTCTTTTTAATTATTTTAAAAAAACAATGTGTATTATAATGATTTCTTTTTATATTTTTATAATTTGGATTTCTCTGAATAAACTCAGATAACACTCTTTTTTTAAATCTGTCTTTGTTGTTTTTGATAAATGTCTTGTTTTTAATAGGTTTTCGTATGTGTTTATGGTATTCATCAAGTAATTTCAATTCATTGCAATTTGCACAGAGTTTAAGATCCGTCATTTTTATACAAAAGAAATATTGAACTCCATTTTACAGTAATAGAAACATAAACCCTTATTGCCGAATTGATAATAATGCGTGGGTGATATGTGTTGGGAACATAACATGGAATAGCCAACTGCCACAAAAGATGGTGAATCAATATTGAATAATTAAATAGGGGTGACAAAATCCTCTTTATTTCTATCTCTACAAATCAAGCATAATTAAATATCACAATAGAATAGAATTCCAGGAAATAAAAAAAAAATTCAAAACGGTAGAAAGATTTCCATTTCTTTCTTTCTCTATACTAATACAATAGACATGCTGTAGAATCGAAATGATCCCTATAAATCATCAAAATAATACCATGTTATCAAAATGTAATCGAATTTCAGACCCGAGTAAAATTGGAATTATGCTAATTATAGAGATTACCAAATTGGAATTAACCGGCGGCCATATTGAATGTATGCTAATTATAGAGAATTCCAAATCCGGAATTAACCACGGCCATATTGGATTATACTAAATATAGAGATTGCCTAAATATAGAATTAAATGGCGGCCACTTATTAGAATTATGCTATTTATAGAGATTACCAAAATAGTATTTAACCGGCGACCATATTGGAATTATGCTAATTATGCAGCGGTTGCCAGTAAATTGGAATTAATCGGCGGCCATACTGGAATTAGTTTGTCTTATTATAGAGATTTGCCAAAAATAGAATAAACCGGCAGCCGCCAAGCTATTGGAATTATGCTAATTATGGAGATTACTTCATTGGAATTAATCGG
>JAWDGP010003956.1:140000-146472 GCA_033675545.1 Elysia crispata | reverse complement strand
AACCTTGAGACATTGAAATTCATCTCACGTTTCATGAAGACATTGTTTGAATGAAGGAGACATCTCAATGAAGAAGGCAGCAAAATGTACATGTCAATCTTTGCGTGGCCCTGCTTTTTAGGATTTATCTCTGCAGAATATGAAAAATATTTTGGTGCTGATGACCCATTACAGTTTCGCAATGTGGTGAAAAAGTGCTCATCCAATACACAAAGCAATAACGTGCAGCTGCTCGAAGGGGAATGTACATAGGAAAAAAATTTGAAAGCTCAGTTTTTTTTAAATTGTTGTCTAGTCATAATCTGTGTAACTCGTGCAAGACAAAATAAGAGTGACAAATTAATAAAATTGCCTAACTTGAATGTTTCTATGCTTCCCTCTTGACAATCAATAGATGTGGACATTATCTTAAATATAACAGTGCCGAAGCACGAAACGCTTGCAAAAGAAGCAAGAAGTGGTGTTTGAACCCGCGACCGCTGTTCCGGAGGGAAAGGCAACGATGACAGTTTGATCTTAAAATACTGACCAATCCGTCACCACTACTTTCCTGTACAGCACATCATGTTTTCCATGACGCTTTTGCCTTTACGCCGAAGGAGGTCATATTTCATTTGGTGTATAACGTGTTTTTTCTATGTATTTATATTTCAAAATAACAATAATTTATGTCAAAAGATTCATTATATGAAAATTGGTAAACACTGAGAACAGCCTTCAAACAACATTTGAGTTCATTATAACAAATTTGACAAGAAAAATCGAAAATGAAATTAATTCCAATAATTGTAAGAATTTTTAAATAGGTTTTTTAGCCTAATACATAATCTATCTTCATTTTTCTTTCCTCGTTTGAGACACTAATCTTGGCAGATCAAAATTTCAGGAAACATCATCATTGTACATTGAGTGGTTTGGAAACCAAAGTTGCCTTTTATAATGTAGATAGAACACGACCAAAGCTGAGGTTAGAGTGTATTATGAACGTTTTTCACTACTATTTGTACCAATAGATGTATCCTAATCAACGCTTCCCAAGTAAAAAGTTGAGGTAGCCCAAAGAAACTTTTCAATAAATGTAATAAAGGGGAGCTACATCATTTAAATCAGTACATTGGTAGAGTTAGGACAGTTAAATATTTTGTTGTGGTTTCTGAGCACAATTCTGTCCTAACTATGCTTCAAAATTAAAACCCTTATATTTCACGGAAGTTTGTCATATCGATGACTTAGAAGACACACTTCATTTAAGGACGCCTCAATATAGTTCAAGCTTAGATTATTAGAGGGAACAGAAACAGAGAGAGAGAGAGAGAGAGAGAGAGAGAGAGAGAGAGAGAGAGAGAGAGAGAGAGATAGAGAGAAGGAAAGAGAGAGAGAATCAGGGAGACAGGGAGAGAGAGGAAAGAGAGAGGGGACGGAGATAGAGAAGGAAAGAGACGAAGGAGAATCAGGAAAGGGAGAGAAAGAGAAGAGAGTGTGGACGGTGAGAAAGGGAGCAAAGGAGAGAGAGAGAGAGAGAGAGAGAGAGAGAGAGAGAGAGAGAGAGAGAGAGAGAGAGAGAGAGAGAGAGAGGAGATGAACTTCTACTTCAGACTTTGATCGATGGTACAAATCTAATAATTATTGGATATGAAAACTGTAAGTAAAAAATGGGCTTCAAAATAGAGACACACTGGAATATAAGTCTAAATATGTGCGGACTACCCGGCGTTTCGAGTGCAGAGAGAAACTTAAAAAGCAAACAAAAGCTAGATTTGAGAGGCAAAACTTTTAAAAAAAGACGCCGACGTCAGATCTTGTATACAAAGATATCACAATTTTTTTTTTGTATCACTTATTCACATTGTCAAGTGAAAAGAAGAAAATGACTGTGAAAACTCTGCCCAAATCTTCTCTGTCTTTCTCTGTCTATCTGTTTGTCTGTCTGTCTCTGTCTCTCTGTGTGTCTATCTCTATCTCTTTGTAATATTTTTTCCCATATCTACCTGATATTCATAAAAATCTCTCCAGTAATCTGGAACAAAAACATTGTTAGAATGACATTTTTGACGGTTTCTTAATTATTTCCTCCGCAAATCACACCACCCAATAATAGAAATATTGCTCTCAAAGATACTCGTTGAAAATCGTAAAGAGCAAAGATGTATATTTTGCATATGGCATGTGTTCTACATCTACATAAATTACTGCTATAAATCCATGCTATAAGTTCATGTAAGATAAGATCATTAACTTTTTACACAAGAAAACTTAAAATCCTTTTTTTTTAGTATTCACGTCAAATAACAGCTCCTTGGCAGACAGTTTTAACAGATGAGGCGCCAAGTTTATCCATGGATGTGGGAAAAAAAGATAAAAAATATTTTACCCTAAGACTAATAACAGTTGAGGGGAGAAACCATTTGGTTTTAAAAGCCAACTTTAAATCTAAATCAAAAGATACAAACTTCTCTTTAGAAAAACATATCTACACCCATATATTATAAAAGGCAGGTGTTTTCGTTACCAAAACGAAATAGTGTACAGAATAGACTTTATCGAATTAGACAGCAATTGTAAGTATCAAATGTGATCAATGAAATTGAACAAACCTATGTATTTGTTGACTAAATAAGAAATTACTTCGAAAACTTTATCATAATTTTTTATTAAATTAATCTATCACAAGCGCCAATCAAGTGGCTTCTCAATGAGCCAGTGGCTCAAGGAACAGACACGGGGCCTTATCCATAGTTTCACAAAAATAACCCGGTAAAAATTTCAAGCTGGCGGTTTACCTGCATATTGTTGCCTAAAATAGAAACAGGACGTGTAGATCTACAACGAGAACAATCCATCTTATAAGTTTACATTGGATTTGGGCCGAAAAGACCATATCATGAATTCAGATATTTTATAAAAAATAGATTTTTTAAAGGGAATGCGCTGGTTCACTTATAGTTGTGTTATAGATTTAGGTAGACGCGTTCTGGTGGAATGTTACATCTAGGATTTGAAAAACACACACACACACAACCTCATTTTATGGCCTACCAAACCTATAGTTAAAACCTCGCAGCCAAAGACAGCATTTTAAATCTTTAGCTTAAAGAGTCTTTTAATTGTGTTAAAAGAAAAAAAGAACGTGATCACTCGCCTTGTGTAAATCTTACGGCAAGTTGATTTCCAAACAGTTATAAATCTCTTTATCTTTTAATGACAAGTTTTGTAAGATTAATTATTCAATCAGCAAACCGTTGCACACCATTGCATACTAAGAGGCTTTTCAATGAACCAATTAAATCTTAATGCATTTGCATCCTGTGTTACTGCAATTCTTAACATTTCAAAGCTTTTATTTACATTTTGAACAAAATAAACACACACAGCAATGTAATCCCAAAAGCTTGCAATAGAAGTGTTCTACCTTAATAAAATCCTGTTTTTTCTTTCGAACTTGTTGTGATCACGTGAACAGTCTCTTTCTAAAATCCAAATAAGGTTAGCCCACAACATGGCGTACCCAGAAGCTCTTCTTTAAATGAACAAAGTAATACATAGCCAGTATTTCGCAGAAATCAATTTAAATTCTGTGCATTTCTTAACCTGTTAAATATTTAATTTTGAATGAAATGAACACACAAAGATTTTAACTAAAAGGTTACAGTTACGCATTCCTCCTTGGAATCTCAAGTTTTGATTTTAACATTTTTTAAACTTATCAATAGACCCTTTTTAAAATCAAAACTATGTTAAGGCATACCATTCTATACGCAAAAGTTTTATAATCAAATCAACCTCAACCTTAAATCATCACAAGTTTGTTTTTAACTAATCTTGTTGTTTTTATAAGCGCAGAGTTTAAAATATTGTTACCGCCCCATTAGTACCTCCAGAGACACCATTGTATCTGCCAAAAAAAGGCGATCTGGACTAGTGAAAAGATGGAATGATGAAGTTTGTGTGAAAAATAAGTATACATTGGGTTTTTTTCTTTTCATTGTAGTTACAAAGTAAACCAAATCTTCGTGCTTTTCTTTTGACGTATCTCTCGCTCCACCGAGAGCATGACCTGGTCTGTGTGTGACCCGCTGCAGGTACAATGTAGTACGCAGCCTAGTGAAAAGTGGGAGTGGTTTACAAAATTAAAAAAATAATGACAAAAAGAAAAAAAAAAACGATTCCAGGCGTGCTAGGTTTTTTAAAAAATAGATGTTAGTGTCTTGAATGAAAAAAAATCAACTTAGGATGCTATTGTTTACGCAAACCTCAGTTCATCTCCTTACTTAAGCCATTCATAATTTCACACTGAAGCTGTTCCTAGTCTCACTCAGAAGCAATTCCTAGTCTCACTTTGAAGCTATTCCTGGCCTCACACTAAAGCTATTCTTGGTCTCACCACTAAAGCTATGTTCCTGGTCTCACAGAGAAGCTATTCCTGGTCTCACACTGAAGCTGTTGCTGGTATCCATACTGAAGCTATTACTAGTCTCACCACTAAAGTTATTCCTGGTCTCACACTGGTGCTAATCCTGGCCTCACACCGAAGATATTCCTAGTCTCATCACTGAAGCTGTTGCTGGTCTCCCTATTGAAGCTATTCCTAGTCTCATCACTGAAGCTGTTGCTGGTCTCCCTACTGAAGCTATTCCTGTTCTCATCACTGAAGCTGTTGCTGGTCTCCCTATTGAAGCTATTCCTAGTCTCATCACTGAAGCTGTTGCTGGTCTAATCACTGAAGCTGTTGCTGCTCTCCCTACTGAAGCTATTCCTGGTCTCATCACTGAAGCTGTTGCTGGTCTCCCTACTGAAGCTGTTGCTGGTCTCCCTACTGAAGCTATTCCTGGTCTCATCACTGAAGCTATTCGTGGTCTCATCACTGAAGCTGATGCTGGTCTCCTACTGTTCTAGTCTCATCACTGAAGCTGTTGCTGGTCTCCCTACTGAAGCTATTCTTGGTCTCATCACTGAAGCTGTTGCTGGTCTCCCTACTGAAGCTGTTGCTGGTCTCCCTACTGAAGCTATTCCTGGTCTCATCACTGAAGCTATTCGTGGTCTCATCACTGAAGCTGTTGTTGGTCTTCCTACTGAAGCTATTCCTGGTCTCATCACTGAAGCTATTCCTGGTCTCATCACTGAAGCTATTCGTGGTCTCATCACTAAAGCTGTTGTTGGTCTTCCTACTGAAGCTATTCCTGGTCTCATCACTGAAGCTATCCTGGTTTGACAACTGAAGCTATTCCTGGTCTCATCACTGAAATTGTTGCTGTCTCCCTACTGAAGCTATTCCTGGACTCATCACTGAAACTGTTGCTGTCTCCCTACTGAAGCTATTCCTGGACTCATCACTGAAACTGTTGCTGGTCTTCCTACTAAAGCTATTTCTGGTCTCATCACTTTATATATATATATATATATATATATATATATATATATATATATATATATATATATATATATATATATATAAGATTATTACAAGAAATTATTTAAAAGGCTTAACTGTGGACGTTTTTCGATATTGGTAGACGGTCTTACCTGCAATTAATATCATTCTCTAGATGCTGCAATGCGTGTTTCGAACCTCAGATCTCGCCAGGCATGACTGTGGAGTTCTCTCTACCTTTTAATCAGTTATACGCAGAATAAAGTTATGGTTTCTGAATTTAATTCTGAATAAATTTTGTTTAAGATGAAAATTAAGTTAACAAAACATTGTAGGGAAAAATTGCAGCTTAAATTTAAAAAGAACAAAAAAAAAAAAAAACAAAAAACAAAAAAACAAAAAACAAACAAACAAACAAGCAAACAAAAAATCCCTAAAACAAAACAAAACAAAACCCCAAAAAAACAAATTAAAAGAAAAAAAAAACACTTTTGTTTCGAATTATATCTATTGTAATTATAAGATTACCCTCTTTACCATCTTAATAGAAATATGTCATCTTATGATTGCATGGGTAAAGACAATAATATCTGAAAAAGAAGAGTCAGGATCTAGAAATGAGCTTCAGCAGAGAGAGATCAAATGAATGGAGGTTGTGTTACTAACACGCATCCTACTTAAGTTCATTTTTTTGTACTAAAAGAAAAAAAAAGCTGTAAAGATCAGTAATCGGCGTTGGTTTAGAGATTAATTTATCAAGGCTTTATGAAAAATAAATACAGTTTTTTTTTTTGCTATTGCTGTAAGAGATCCCTTGCTCTCCAGATTAGTTTAGAGGCCATCTTTTCATTGCATCAAATAACAGATTTAATTTTCGACTTTTACCTCAGATTTATGCTCCATTTAAAAAATTTCTTCTTGACAACGCAAGAAAAAATTTAACGTTTCAAGATTCTAGATAATTTAAAGCTGTACAACTAGTGCATCTGAAGTGGATAAATTTGGTATTTTTTGTAAGGTTTGCTTTTCTTCTAAGTTTCAAGATTCGAAACATTTTAGAACTATGCGAATTGCTTTGGCGAAGATAAACCTGTTGATTTTATA
>JAWDGP010003956.1:120000-135000 GCA_033675545.1 Elysia crispata | reverse complement strand
GGTTGAAAGGGATTAAATTTTAATTGTTATATAAGTATATAGAAACATAGACTTGTTAAAAATTAACTTAATTTGAATACCATGCTGACTTTTTTTAAATATGTGTCAAAGAAAAGGCCCATGTAAAAGGTAAATTTAAAGTCACCGATATTGCGACAGAGTATCCATTGTGTTGGGCTTGTTGACTTGTGCGCAGTTTTCCATAGATTAATTTTAATCTGTAAGACTTGGGATCGTAACGCTGAAGTGACCGCACTGTGATTTTGACAAACCACGACATTGACCTAGAGGTGTGTAGCAGGAATATCACTGCTGTACGTCAATATCTAGCTTTACGTTCATGTTCCCTATTGATCTGGAGCGATGATGGCTGTGGGGTTGGAACCCCCGCCCCTAGATCCGCATCGACGTTTCTCATAAGTTTCACTCCCATACCGTGGGGGTTCAATCAGGGTCTTATCGTTTCAGCTGTGCCCTCGTTTGATGTGCTGGGGACAGTCAAAGAAAGACATAAACAGTCCTTCTAAGGGTAAATAACTGAAGATAACGAATCAATTCTAGGACTTGAAAAAGGTAAGATCGACATAAACAAGTCTTTACCTTCATGACTATTTTTTTTTGTATGAAAATCATCATCATAATTATGAAAGAATAGTATTTTAGTTCACTTAGACAAAAGTTTATATCATACTAAGAACAGATCCAAAAAAAAAAAAAAAATAAATAAATACATGTTATGATCTCAAAAGAAGTATTTTCATATACCCTTACAAAAATACATCAATGAAACACAAATATACAGTTTAAAATACGAATATTTAGATAATTATGATAATCGGGCTAATAGAGGGGAAAGAGAGAGAGAGAGAGAGAGAGAGAGAGAGAGAGAGAGAGAGAGAGAGAGAGAGAGAGAGAGAGAGAGAGAGAGAGAGAGAGAGAGAGAGAGAGAGAGAGAGAGAGAGAGAGAGAGAGAGAGAGAGAGAGAGAGAGAGAGAGAGAGAGAGAGAGAGAGAGAGAGATTGAGCGAGTGAGCGATAGAAGGAAAAAGACAGAAAGAGAAACAGGGAGACGAGCAGATAGTAAGACAAATAAATAGAGAGGACAGAGAAAGATAGGTTGAAAGATAAAAAGAGAGAAAGAGAGCTAGAAAGAATGAGAAGCGCAAAGATACACTGAGAGAAAGACATGGATGTTTTTACAGAACTTGTTAGAAGATAGGACTCGATATTCTGCCAGATACGACCAAACTGATGGTTTGTCATCTGTAGACAGCCGGGTATAATGAGAAAAAGAAACCACCGAAAATAAACAACTCAACAACAACAAGAACAAGAAAATCATCATCAACAACAACAACAACAATAACAACAATTAAAAAAACAAAACAAAACAAAACAGACTAGCAAACGAAATAGATAAAACTATGTTGTACAACATAATCCAGACGGGGCTTTAAAAAAAGCTACCTCAAATTGTAAAGGACTGATTACTCATTATTCTAGTGTAATAAAATTAATGTCTTTAACAGAAATTGGTTTTCTTCTACATTTTAATAACTTATCAATTTCATTAAGCAAACCAACACACTGCTGACGGTGAAGATCACAAAGTTTTGATTCTCTTAGAATCAATATGTCCATACATGGAGGTTAAGGTTAATTAATATTGATTATTCATAATAGCGACAGTAGTTGCAGGGTTATTTTTCAACTAATATTGACAGCAATGATGTAGTCATACTTCAAGAAACACCGACGGTTATCGTGTCGACATCGTTTCAATAATCCCAACTATGATAACCGTTACTACTGTCACTAGCCTCACTTTAACTGGCTGTCGTGTCGCTGATTGATTTCAACTCCTGAAATAACTCCGAGGTTATTGCCTTTGCATATTAACCGTTGATCTGGACTGTCAGAAGACACTGTAACTATGACCAAGCTTTTGGGGATTAACACCTTCCTTAATGAAACAGAGGGGGAAAAAAGTTAGCACACGCAGATAATATAAGTCAAATAAACAATCTTAAATGTTGATAAAACGATATAGCGTTATTGAAACGAAGACTTGCTGATACTAATACAAACGCTAAATCAGTCGTTTGATTTTCTTTTCCTTTTAATTCCTGCTTACCCCCCCCCCCCCCCCATCCCCTCTTTTAAGAATCCTTGACGTCGAAGGCCGACGTAATAGTTTTCGAAGCTCAGACTCTCTGTGAACAGTTTTTTTAGTTTGTTCTGTCGCCTTATCTAATTCTCACTATCTAAGACTGATAGTAAGAACAGATCCAAAGAGGTAGTGAGACGAGCCCTGTGGGTCAGACATCTGCATCACTTCGGGGTTTACTGGGCCAGTTCAATAAACAGAAAGGAAACAGATACAGTGGAATATCATTATAATCACGAACACAAGGCTTTGTGCAAGAAGAGGAAAAATTCTTAGATCTAGCGGCAAGGCGATTTTTGAATCAAGGACATTTCTGTTTATATGTAAAATACACTCCTACCAAATGATTGTGTAATTCACTGCAGTGGTCTTCCTCCAGAATGTTTTCTTGGATGAATGTAACGTTTTCCATTTCTGTGTTTGTTGAAACTGTGATATCGGTATGTCAGAAGAAGAGTCGGCAATATGTCAAGATAAGAATGATTGTGAAGCGGTTTGCAGTGGTTTCTCTGTGAATTGTTTTTTATCTTAGCCGTGTGCCTTATGTCTCAGCCAGTATGTAGACTCGGATGTTTCCTGCTGGTCTCGAGAATCGCCTGTGTACCACATACATGACTGCACACATTAGCATTGAGTTAAAACAAGCGATCTACAGCTTTATCTTTTTAGATAGTTTTAGCTATCGACTTTATTCGCCCGCCCCCGTATCTCCACCCGCATTCAGACATAAACAAGTTTTACAGGTTATACAACTCTTTTAAAACGAAAAATATATTGTTTTGTCGTCCTGATTGACGCTCAAAATGAATTTAACATCAATCTGTTTATTATGTGTAAATTTGATAGAGGCCTACGCAAAGAAATTTTGGTTGATACCTTTCCATTTTCGTCCGAAAACATTCGTAAATTTATCTCTAAAAAGATCAACAGTTTGTGACATGCCTTCACGCTCTCATTCCTCTGATAACGATAACAGATGTTTTCTGAAAATACTCAAACATTTATGAATGTGTGAAGGTTTTAACGTGACGGATCTTGTTGGATGTTGTCGCAGTACGCCTTACCCGCTGCTGCTCGTCGCTGAGTGGTACACACAACTTCTAGCAGCGTGCACTCTTACTGTTGAAAACAACAACAACAACAAATAATAATTAAAAAGCAACACCTTAGATGCTAGATTTCGCCCATTTTTTTTCCAGTTCGCTCCAGGCTATAAATAACAACCATAGTGCCTCTTTCTAATGGGGAAATCATGAAAATCAATTCGGTGACAACAAGGATCGAGCGCTGCTCCACAGAGAGAGAGAGAGAGAGAGAGAGAGAGAGAGAGAGAGAGAGAGAGAGAGAGAGAGAGAGAGAGAGAGAGAGAGAGAGAGAGAGAGCGCTGCCGGAGCCTTTCATGGCGTGCCTTGAGGCATTAAGTTTCAGCTTCAGTAATTTCAAGGTTACAGATTTTACTTGCAAGCTTTACGTTTTGCTTTCTGTTTTTTTTTCTATACTAATTTGGTTTTGATCAGGTATCACATTGAGGTCGTCGAACGATCTGAAGAGAAAAACTATAAAGAGTTTTTACCTCGAGTTGATAGGAACTAGATATAAATGGGCTCAATGGATCAAAATGGGGGCAATAGACTGGCTCGAGCAGATGGAGATGAGTTAACAGGAAATGAATTCACAGATGGATAGATTGATAGAAAAAGAGAGAGAGAGAGAGAGAGAGAGAGAGAGAGAGAGAGAGAGAGAGAGAGAGAGAGAGAGAGAGAGAGAGAGAGAGAGAGAGAGAGAGAGAGAGAGAGAGAGAGAGAGAGAGAGAGAGAGAGAGAGAGAGAGACTGATACCATGTTTAGATATTGGTAGTTGATCCCGCTATCTAGGAACTACAATAATTACCATGTTCAGGGATTTGTATTTGATGCCGCTGTCTTAAAACTACAATAGTTACCATGTTGAGAGATTGGTAGTTGAGGCCGCTGTCTTAAAACTGCAATAATTACCATGTTGAGAGATTTGCAGTTGATGCCGCTGTCTTAAAACTACAATAGTTACGATGTTGAGGGATTTGTAGTTCATGCCGCTGTCTTGGAACCACAACAGTTACCATGTTGAGGGATTGGTAGTTGATGCCGCTGTCTTGGAACCACAACAGTTACCATGTTTAGATATTGGTAGTTGATGCCGCTGTCTTGGAACCACAACATTTACCATGTTTAGAAATTGGTAGTTGATTCCGATATTAAGGAACCACAACAGTTACCATGTTTAGATATTGGCAGTTGATGTCGCTGTCTTGGAACACAACAGTTACCATGTTTAGATATTGGTAGTGTATGCCGCTGTCTTATAACCACAACAGTTACCATGTTTAGATAGTGGCAGTTGATGTCGCTGTCTTGGAACACAACAGATACCATGTTTAGATATTGGTAGTGTATGCCGCTGTCTTATAACCACAACAGTTACCATGTTTAGATAGTGGCAGTTGATGTCGCTGTCTTGGAACACAACAGATACCATGTTTAGATAGTGGCAGTTGATGTCGCTGTCTTGGAACACAACAGATATCATGTTTAAATATTGGTAGTGTATGCCGCTGTCTTATAACCACAACAGTTACCATGTTTAGATAGTGGCAGTTGATGTCGCTGTCTTGGAACACAACAGATACCATGTTTAGATATTGGTAGTGTATGCCGCTGTCTTATAACCACAACAGTTACCATGTTTAGATATTAGAAGTGTATGCCGCTGTCTTATAACCACAACAGTTACCATGTTTAGACATTGGTAGTTGATGCCACTGTCTTATAACCACAACAGTTACCATGTTTAGATAGTGGCAGTTGATGTCGCTGTCTTGGAACACAACAGATACCATGTTTAGATATTGGTAGTGTATGCCGCTGTCTTATAACCACAACAGTTACCATGTTTAGACATTGGTAGTTGATGCCACTGTCTTATAACCACAACAGTTACCATGTTTAGATAGTGGCAGTTGATGTCGCTGTCTTGGAACACAACAGATACCATGTTTAGATATTTGTAGTGTATGCTGCTGTCTTATAACCACAACAGTTACCATGTTTAGATAATGGCAGTTGATGTCGCTGTCTTGGAACACAACAGATACCATGTTTAGATATTGGTAGTGTATGCCGCTGTCTTATAACCACAACAGTTACCATGTTTAGATATTGGTAGTTGATGCCGCTGTCTTATAACCACAACAGTTACCATTTTTAGACAGTGGTAGTGTATGCCGCTGTGTTGGAACCACAACAGATACCATGTTTAGATATTTTCGTTGATACCGCTATCTAGGAACCAAAACAGTTACATGTTTAGGGATTTGTAGTTGATGCCGCTTTCTTAAAACTACAATAGTTTCCATGTTTAAAGATTGGTAGTTCATGCCATTGTCTTGGAACTACAACAGTTACCATGTTGAGATATTAGCAGTTGATGCCGATAATAAATAAAACAGCTCTGTGTTGATGTTTTTTTTAAACACCATTATCACTAAACTAATCATTTCCACCCATTCTGTGGGAATACCTCACATAACAATGATGTTTGGCCAGGTCATTCCGCTTCCTCTCAACCTGCCCACCTCAGGCCCCGGGACTATCCTAATGCTGACTTTCAGATTCCGTAGTCCAATTTTGGAACACTCGTATAATAGCAAACAAGCGCCTGTTTTGTGTATCTTGTTGGTTTATACTGAGAGCCTATGACAATCTTTTTGGAAAGTAAAGATGATTTTATGTTAAATTGTAAGACGTTTTTATTTTTTTTTCCTTTTTCTCCTTTTATTTTGTTTTCATAGAGGGTGCCAAAGTCAACCTCCTTTCTTAGAAATTCATTATCTGTCGGACATAAAAACAAAGAAAGTTCAAGCTGAAAATATTGGATAGACTTAAAGAAGCAACTCCTTGTATAGTTGTAAAAATTTTTATATAAATATTTGATTCTTCCAGAAACCAATCGGGAAACTGCATGCATCTAGACAAGCTTAGAGAGAGAAATTATTTGATAGCCAAAAATAATATCTTGGTTTTTTTTTTTTTGAGAGAGATGATGAAAAAAAAACCACCAAAGGTATAATAGTGAAAGTGGTGTTTAACATACAATTTACAAAAGAGAAAGTGTCAGCCCATATAGATTTTGTAATATATCGCAGAGTAGGCCATTGTACATACTATAATGCCTGTGACGGGAATCAGAAATCATAAAAAAAAAGTATGAACTACAGAGAAAAATGAACATTACAAACTACTCTAAATAATGTTGGAGCAGTATAGTCATCTAAAATATGAAAAGACAGCATCGATGATTGTAAAAAAAAACGCTAAGCATTTTGTCTGCATGTAGATGAGAGATCTATGTATTAAGAGCAACTTCAGATTTGACAAGAAATGAAAGAAAAATGTCATTGAGTAAGGTTCCCTTCGTCATGGAATCAACTGACCGCTTAGAGTGGAGTATTGAAGACATCTTTATGTTTCTATGTTAGATCGCGATGTAGGAAATCCACTCCAATCTTCGACAATCATTCATTGTAGTTTACAAAGAAAAATCAGCGAGAAGCCAGCGAGCGAGAGAGAGCGAGAGAGAGAGAGAGAGAGAGAGAGAGAGAGAGAGAGAGAGAGAGAGAGAGAGAGAGAGAGGTGTGAACTCTATACTTAGAATTTTGACCTGCTCGAACAACGACCTAGGGGACTGTGACAATTCTTCCTTGTCTTCATGCAAATTGAACTCTGGGGTTCATCAACCTTTCCACGGTCACTGGACTGGGGTGTTTAATGTTGGGGAGGCGGTGCCAACAACCGATGCTGACACGATGATAGCTGAAAGTGGTCCTCTGTCAGCTTCAGGCTTGTACCGGGACAACTCCCTGGCTGGAGCGGTCACCGATAGTTCTATTCCTTCTGGTATACCGCAGGCCCTCAACTTCTGCTCTTTATAAGACAAAATTACATAATAAGCAATGTACTGTGTAAAAATGCCTCTTGGTTTAACACGTTCATACTTAACATTAAAAACCAGATGGGAGGGAATGATATCAAAGCTTACTTCCGACTCTGGAAGACTTGAAAATCATTCGTAAGTAAGTCAGATCCAATGGTGAAGATAGAGAAGGGGAGATACAAGGTAAATGATACAAAATTGCTGTATAGCTTCCCACATATTCACCGCTGTACGCCACTCGTTACCTACAGCTAGCCCGCTCAGTCTTTCAGACTTTTGTAACACGATTCTTTTTCAGCTTAAATACATTTTACAGACTTTAAAAAAGCTGTGCATTTTTTCAAATGCACTTGACGATCTTTCACCTAGAAAGGAGCATTTCCGGCCAGGGCTTGGTGGCCTTTACTGTGAGAGTTTTTTTTTTGTTATCACAGTGTCACCTTGTGACTCGAGATATCTGAAACAAACCACCACTGTGTACACAGCTATGGTGGTGAAAGTTTGACAAAACATCATAAATTAGATGCAAGGAAATACGAAAATGTAAAGAACTACTAGAAAGCAATCCCTGTCAAATGAACGATTCTGAATGGCTTTATGGAGAAACTTTGAGTCCCTACGATCAGTATAAGGTGAAAACATTTTATCCTGCATTAAAAGCTGAATGATTTAAGACAAGTTGATGCGACAGGATCTGCAACTGTCTGTACTGTGATATCTAAACCATGAGATTATCTT
The DNA here is from genome assembly GCA_033675545.1 of Elysia crispata. Taxonomy (NCBI): domain Eukaryota; kingdom Metazoa; phylum Mollusca; class Gastropoda; family Plakobranchidae; genus Elysia; species Elysia crispata. Next base: position 127,128 of record JAWDGP010003956.1, on the reverse strand, counting down.
TACTTAAGGCTGTGATTCTATGCAAATGAAACATTTGAAAAAAAATATTTTTTACAAGTTAGCATATAAATGCCATTTACATCTTCGATGTATTTAGATTTTTGTTTAATATTTTGGACAATTGCTATTAAAGTTTGATGTTTAATCTTTCTCTTTGATGTTTCTATCAACCAAAACAATAATAAAAACTGGTCAGCTTGCTTTACTGATAATGAGTTGGAACGTTTATGTGTTTAAATAAACTTATAATATTCCAAAGAAGAAAACAATAAGAGATAGAAGTATAGAAAAGGCATCGATCAGAAAATTGATATATCTGAAATCCATCCCATGTTTCCTTGAATACTTGTAACAGGAGCTTAAAAGTTAAAGACAAAGAAGAAAACTTATAGAAAATGCAAATATGAATGGAGTTTTTTCCGTTCTGGTTTCGAGACAAGTCAGTAAAACTGGCCCAATTTTCGTCCACTTCAGGTGGTCGGCCCGCTAGCCTAATGTCCAGGCTGTTAGAGCGCCCTATTGTGGCCTGTTTTAGTTCCATTGTTCACACTGACTCAACTCGCACGGTCTTCCTGCTTCATTCAGTCCTGTTCTTTAAGAGAGCTGGAGCACATTGAAATTGTCGCATTTTATCGATCATGCTGTCCACAGAAAAGTCAATCAATCAATCAATCAATTCACCAAGCTGTCGATTTTTCATGTTCAATATATCTATGGTACTGATCTGAAAAGGCCGAAATCCACTGGTCTTTATTTTATCTCCGCCACTTGAAAACGACATCACATTTCTATGAGGTGTTGGGTAAATAAAAATCAGCAGACTCAGTGAAAATTTTAGGGCCAGCATTATTCAATGCGTGCTAATCTCTGACGTATGATATCAAATAAACTGACCCATTTATAGTGTTCTTTATTGGGTTACTTGAAACATAACAAGTGGAATGTCTCGGAAAAGTGCAGACCTGATTTTAACACCATCTACTAAACTGCACAATCTAAACACTCTCTCAGAACTCAACTCCCCCCCTCCCCCCCCCCTTTTTTTTTTTCAATGCACATATACATCTACAAAAACACAGAGGTTTATGCAACCAATTTAACGCAACCTCTGAAATCTCCAGAGAGGGTTAATCTCTAAACAGAAAGAGTTAAGATGTAAACAAGCATGCCACGTCAGGTACAACCTGGCCATTCGGTTCTAACCGCCGTACCAACAAAGATTCAGTCTTCTTCCTCCTGTTCTGATTGGTTTCCTGGGATCTACACGTCTGTGAATCATGCATTTCATTCCTTCACCTCTATCTCCTCCGTCATCTAATCCTTTCACTCATTCTTGAGGTTTCCTAAATTTCATTCTCCTCTCTCTCTCTCTCTCTCTCTCTCTCTCTCTCTCTCTCTCTTTCTCTCTCTCTCTCTATCAATTTACATTGTTTAAATCTTTTTCTTTTCGCTTTTTCTCTCATTCTCTAATTTCACATTGTTTTGGCGCCTTCTTTTCATCTCCTCTTCTCTCTCTCTCTCTCTCTCTCTCTCTCTCTCTCTCTCTCTCTCTCTTTTTCTCTCTCCTATCTTTCAACTTCTATCCCATCGATTTTTTATATCATTCTCTCAACTCAATGCTAATCTTCACCTCCCCTCCCCTTCTCTTTCCTTCTTCCAACTCCACCCCCCCTTACCCCTTTTCACCAGCCCCTTTTCCGTCTTCGATCGGTTTTACGTTGACGTTTTTTATCTTTGCATCCTCTGTGGCTCCGACTATTATGTCTGAAACACATTATCGATTCCGCATTTCCAGCGGGCCGATATTTTCAATAGATCAATGGGCTGACCTCGGCGGATCGATACCGCCTCATTATCAGCTCAAATAATTCATGTGCCACAAAGAGTTACACTTGTCGCTCTAACACGTTGGCACTGACTGCTTCCTCCAGAACCTTTCACAGCCTCTCACTGGAAAAAAAAAACAAACTCGGCTCGCCCTCCTCCATTTCTACTCAACCCATCCCCCCATCCTCTCTCTCTCTCTCTCTCTCTCTCTCTCTTTCTCTTTCTCTCTCTCTCTCTCCCCCCATTCCACATCGCGTACATTTAGCGCGGTTTACCCCTTTGGTAACAGAGAGAAATAAAAGGCATGCCAAAGAAACACAATATGGTAATTATTAAGTGGGAAATAACATGGAAATGTTATTACTTTTATTATTATATCAGACATTGATCAGGATTTTTTTACATTAGAAACGCCTCTATGAAGACTCTTAGATCAACTTTATCAATTTAAACCAAAATAGCAAGGTTCATGAGAAGCTATCATAACAACAGGCTTTGGCATTCAACCTGTAAAGACGTACAGAAGCAGCAATTGACAACTTTATAATTAAGTATCATGCACTGCATTATTCACAGGTTTCTACTTTAACGCTTATTGATTATGAAAATTTTATAGACGTTAATCCTAGCCTACATTAAGTTCATAATAATACTATAAAAATACATTTTCTATAAAATTACTCATCATCCTTATTCTCTCTCAAATGCCCTGTCTGGAACAGACATCGGCGATCATGATTCTCCACCTGTCCCTATCTTCCGTCATTCGCAGTAAGGCTATGTTGTCTTTGTTGTTTCCTGTCACAAAAGAGCTCAAGCTATCAAGAAATGTAATCCTTTGTCTACCTCTGCTTCTTGTACCTTCTATCTTGCCTGTAAGAGATAAAAATTCCAGTCCCTTATGGCGACATATGTGTCCTAAAAATTTCAGTTGCCTTTTCCTTATTGTGTTTATGTGGGATCTCTCTTGGTTCGTTTCTTCCTTATTAGCATCTTTTTAGACATTGATATCTTCATCATTCGGCGGTCAACAACTTCAGTCAAAAGACGACTCTTTAACACCTTCCCTTACTCTTTCTTTTTCATCGTTTTCAGATTTTCCTTTCGGCTCAGCTGTCAAAGAACCATATTTCCATTTTGACATTTCGTCGCTGGAATATCTAGATCAAGGTTTCTTAGAATATAAACAGGTCAAGTCACCGAAGTGAAAAAACTTTTGCAGTAAGTGTAAGTTTAACATTTAAGTATTTGGCAGAGTTAGGACAGTTAGATATTTTTGTTGTTTAGGTCTGTTGGCTGAATTATTAGTAGGTTCTGAGAGCAATTCTGTCCTAATTATGTCCAAAGGGTAAAAGAAATAGATCGTTATATCTCAAACATGCATAAGTTTGTTCACTTCGTTGACTTGACCTGTATATTAGGAAGCCTCGATCTGATCCAAGACTTGTGAACATTCTCATCAGATGACACGACTTGAGAACATTTTCATCAGATCCCAAGACTCTTGGACATTCTCATCTGATCCCACGACTCGTGAACATTCTCATCAGATCCCAAGACTCGTGAACATTCTCATCAGATCCCACGACTCGTGAACATTCTCATCAGATTCCGTGACTCGTGGACATTCTCATCAGATCCCGTGACTCGTGGACATTCTCAACTGATCCCGTGACTCGTGAACATTCTCATCAGATCCCAAGACTCTTGGACATTCTCATCTGATCCCACGACTCGTGAACATTCTCATCAGATCCCAAGACTCGTGAACATTCTCATCAGATCCCACGACTCGTGAACATTCTCATCAGATTCCGTGACTCGTGGACATTCTCATCAGATCCCGTGACTCGTGGACATTCTCAACTGATCCCGTGACTCGTGAACATTCTCATCAGATCCCACGACTCGTGGACATTCTCATCTGATCCCACGACTCGTGATCATTCTCATCAGATCCTGTGACTCGTGGACATTCTCATCAGATCCCGTGACTCGTGGACATTCTCATCAGATCCCGTGACTCGTGGACATTCTCATCAGATCAAGTGACTCGTGAACATTCTCATCAGATCCCTGACTTGTGGACATTCTCATCAGATCCCGTGACTCGTGGACATTCTCATCAGATCAAGTGACTCGTGAACATTCTCATCAGATCCCGTGACTCGTGGACATTCTCATCAGATCAAGTGACTCGTGAACATTCTCATCAGATCCCTGACTTGTGGACATTCTCATCAGATCCCGTGACTCGTGAACATTCTCATCAGATCCCGTGACTCGTGGACATTCTCATCAGATCAAGTGACTCGTGAACATTCTCATCAGATCCCGTGACTCGTGGACATTCTCATCAGATCCTGTGACTCGCGGACATTCTCATCAGATCTCGCGACTCGTGGACATTCTCATCTGATCCCAATATTTCTGAGAATTTGATCAGATCTCACAACTCCTGAACATTCTCATCTAATCCTTTCATTTTTGAAAATTTCATCTGACTCATGAATATTCTCATCTGATCCCACAATTTCTTAAAATTTCCTCTGACTCTCCACTCTCGAACATTCTAATGATGCAATGACCCGTTAATTTTCTCATCTGATTCCAACATTTTTAAAACGTTCATCTGATCCCTCGACTCGTAAACATCCCCATCTGATCCCATCATTTCTGAAAATCTCATCTGAAGCTCCATTCGTGAACATTCTCATCTGATCCCACCATTTCCGGAAATTTCATCTGACCCTCTACTCGTGAATATTCTCATCTGATTCAACCATCTCTGAAAATTTCGTCTAACATTACAGTCTTAAACATTCCCATCTGATCCATTCACTCGTGACTATTCTCATCTGATCCATTAACTCGTGAATATTCTCATCTGATTCAACCATCTCTGAAAATTTCGTCTAACATTACACTCTTAAACATTCTCATCTGATCCATTAACTCGTGAATATTCTTATGTGATCCCAGTATTTGTGAAAATTTCACCTGACTCTCCATTCGTTCACATTTTCATCTGATCACTTGACTCGTAAACATTCTAATCTGATCCATTGACTCGTAACCATTCTCATCTGATCCTACCATTTCTGGAAATTTCATCTGACCCTCTACTCGTGAATATTCTCATCTGATTCAACCATCTCTGAAAATTTTGTCTAACATTACACTCTTAAACATTCTCATCTGATCCATTCACTCGTGACTATTCTCATCTGATCCATTAACTCGTGACTATTCTCATCTGATCCATTAACTCGTGACTATTCTCATCTGATCCATTAACTCGTGAATATTCTCATCTGAGTCAACCATGTCTGAAAATTTCGTCTAACATTACAGTCTTAAACATTCTCATCTGATCCATTCACTCGTGACTATTCTCATCTGATCCATTAACTCGTGAATATTCTCATCTGATTCAACCATCTCTGAAAATTTCGTCTAACATTACACTCTTAAACATTCTCATCTGATCCATTAACTCGTGAATATTCTTATATGATCCATTAACTCGTGAATATTCTTATGTGATCCCAGTATTTGTGAAAATTTCATCTGACCCTCCATTCGTTCACATTTTCATCTGATCCCTTGACTCGTAAACATTCTTATCTGATCCCTCTATTTCTAAAAATTTCATCTGACGCTCTACACTATACAGGTGGATATTCTCACCTGATCCCACCATTTCTGAAATTTTATCTGACCCTTCACTCGTGAGTATTTTCATCTGTTTCATCGACTCACAAAGAATCTCACCTGATCCCACCGTTTCTGAAAATTTCATCTAACCCTCCACTCGTTAACATTCTCATCTGATCGAAACATTTCTGAAAATTTCATCTGACCCTCCACTGGTGGAGATTCTCATCTAATCCATGGACTCCTGAGCATTTTTATCAGATCTCACGACTCGTGGTCATTTTCATCTGATCTCACCATTCCTGAAACTTTCATCTGACCCTCCACTGGTGAACATTTTCATGTGATGCCACGAATCGGGAACACTCTCATCGGATCCCACCGTTTCCGAAAATTTCTTCTAACCCTTCATTAGTGTACATCTCATAGGATCCAACCATTTCTGAAAATTTCACCTGACTTCCACTAGCGAATATACTCATCTGATTCCACATTTTCTGAAACTTTCATCTGATCCTCCACTCGTGAACATTCTTATGTGATGCCACGAGTCGTGAACATTCTCACTGATCTTACGAGTCTCGATCACTTTCATCTGATCCCGCGACTCGTTAACATTCTCATATCATATGATCCTTCGACTCGTGAACATTCTCATTTGATCTATTGACTCGTAAACATCCTCATCTGATCCCATCATTTCTGAAAATCCCATCTAACCCTCCACTGGTGAACAATCTTATGTGATCCATCCAGTTCTGAAAATTTCATTTGACCATCTACTCGTGGACATTCTCATTTGATCCCATCATTTCTGGAAATTTCATCTTAACCTCTACTCGTGAATATTCCTATCTAATCCAACCGTTTCTTACGAGTCGTGATCATTTTTATCTGATTCCGCGACTCGTTAACATTCTCATTTGATGCCACTATTTCTGAAAATTTCATCTGACCCTCCACTCGTGAATTTTCTCTTCTGATCCCAACATTCTAGAAAACTTACACCCGACCCTCTACTCGTGGAATTCTCATTTGATCCCGTCACTTCTAGAGATTCCCATCAATACCCGCGACTTTGGAATATTGTCTTCGATCTCATTCTCTTATTTCACGATCTCTTAACATTCTCAAAAGATGCCGCTATTTCTGGACATTCCCATTTGGCATCAACACCTCTTGACAATATCATCTGTTTTCAGGACCTCTGGACATTCTCATCTGATATCAGGGCCTCTTTACTTTCTCATCTGACATGAACACCTCTGGACATACTCATCTGATATCAGGGCCTCTTTACTTTCTCATCTGACATGAACACCTCTGGACATTCTCATCTGATATCAGGGCCTCTTTACTTTCTCATCTGACATGAACACCTCTGGACATACTCATCTGACATGAACACCTCTTGACATACTCATCTGACATGAACACCTCTGGACATTCTCATCTGATATCAGGGCCTCTTTACTTTCTCATCGGACATGAACACCTCTTGACATACTCATCTGACATGAACACCTATTGACATACTCATCTGACATCAACACCTCTTTACTTTTTCATCTGACATAACCACCTCTTGACATACTCATCTGACATGAACACCTCTTGACATACTCATCTGACATGAACACCTCC